>CAKAOH010038596.1:0-17175 GCA_916701665.1 Sebastiscus tertius | reverse complement strand
CAAACTTGTCAGCAAATGGTTGCTTATTATTCAGTCATCAAGATTATTCAATACATCCAGCAGATATGGAGCAACATTATCATTCATTTGAAGTTGTGTTTCTGGCCCCCCCAATGAATGTAAATCCTGTTTCATACCACATGTAGACATTTAGTCAGTTATTATTATAAAAATATTGATTAGAGCAGCTTTAAGCAAATTTGCTGCATCTAATACTCTTTTAGTGCTATAGAATTTTTAAAAATGCTGTTGTGAATCTGGCCTTGAATTACCATAGCTTCAATACACTTCTCTCACAGCAGAAAATCTGACTTAAGTAGAAAAAGCACAGGTGTAAAAAAAATAATGTATGTATATATCTTTTTACAATACAAATAAAATAATTTTAATTGCTTCTAGTTTGGTTTAATTATTGATTAATGATAGGAAAATATATATATATATAAATAAAAGTGAGCATAAAAAATAGAGCAATAAAAGCAATAAAAATAATAGAAAATATTAGAAAATATTTTTCCTTTTTAAAATATACATTTTCATTGTTAGTGATATTTAAGAAATGCATTGGAAATTAATTACAAAAACTACATAATTTAAAACAATATATATATATTTTTAAATACTATATTATTATTATTAAAAATAATAATAATAATTGTTGTTGTGTTTATTATTAAAAAGTTAGTGGATAGCTATGGTAAATTATTTCCATCAACTCTTCTGAATTTCCTTTTCTCAAATTACCCATATTATGAGTTTATAAATGGAGAATTGTGCAGAGCAGCTAACACTTGTTGCCAGCCAGTTACCAGGTTCACCAGTCTATACTGTATATCTGTTAATCAATGTAACGGCACGCTGCTGATGTGGCGTCTCTCGTTACACACCGCTTATATAACAAGGCTAACACATGCTTTTCCTCAGAATACAGTAATGAGAACATTAACATACGCTCTGCTGCCCAGCTGGGCCTTTTTCTTCCATGACACAGCCCTTTTTCCATACAGTCACCACTGTCCACTGGTCTCAGATATCTGACTCCATTCTGAGTGGCTGCCTGAGTATGTGTGTTCGACTTACTACGCCCATGACTCTGATAATCTAGCACATTCAGAGTCAAACAGCTTCTCCACCAATTGCATGACAGGATACAGATTAGCTTGCGGCAGTTATTTCACTTGTAGTGCAAAGAAAAACAAAGTTGTAATGACTTATACAAACGGGAGACTGACCGGTTGACCACGTCAACGCCATGAGTTAAATAAAAACTAGATATTTCTTTTAGAGATGTCTTCATTTGACACCAAACAAACTACCTAAAAAGATTACACAAGCGATTTGAAATAATTCAGATGCGATAAGTAGATTCAGATCTATATTCAGTTTTGTTAAAATCCTATCAAACCCCGTTGCTAACTCTACGCACATTTTAGTCTCTTTAAGCTAAAAGACGTAAAAGACATGAATACTTGTTTAAAATCATTATTTCAAATTTTTTTATTGGCTGATGGCGCAGAGTTGCTAATTTAGTAGGAAATGATCAACAGAATGAATAAACAAGTTTTATGCGGCTTTTAAAAGTTGATTACTGTAAATCAAGTGCTCACTACTAGTTCCCGGTGTATTGAGTTCACATTTGTTATTTTTTTATTTCAGGCCATACGAAGATCGGATATGCGCTTTACTTTTATTCCTACAGCTCGTGGTCGGGCAGAGCCATTTATATGGAGGACTTGTATGTGATGCCTGAGTTCAGAGGTACAGTGCACTGTCTCAAAAATAAACATTATTACTGTTGTCGAGTGAATATAATTTGTGAAAATGGCCAGGAGAAAATAAGCTGCAGCATAAAAAAAAAACATGTCTGTATGTGCAGGAAAGTAATTTATGGTATCTGTCTTTCAGGGAAGGGCATTGGTAAAGCACTAATGAGCAAGGTAGCTCAGGTGAGTAAATCATCAATCCATAATTGGACTGTGACAGTAAAGACATTGTTTTTTTTGCAGGATAATGAATAACATCCCTTATGTCAGCACAGCAGTACTCATGTCTGTCTACCTGCTCCCCGTAGCTCGGCCTGGCTGCCGGCTGCACCCAGCTCAACTTCACCGTCCTGGACTGGAACAAAGCATCTCTAGACTTTTACATCAGCCAGGGCAGCTACGACGTCACGGCTGACATGGGCTACCACTGTATGCGCTGCGAGGGAGAGGCGCTGGAGCACCTGGCCCAACCCTAAGCCAACACTGGGCTCATGATGGCATGACCTTTGCAACCATTAGGTCCACACAGTGCAGGGATAGAGCACCACTCAGCGGCCCCGTTTCAACACTTGACAGTGACAATCGTTAAGCTGATTTCTCAAAAAGCAGATTATTAAAATAATTGACTGTTTGTTAAGATCTGCCCCCTTAGTTACTGTTACTACAGTACACCTATCAAGTTTTCCATGCTAGCACAGCACATATGCAGTTTAAAACAATAACAATGGCAATGTCAGATGACAATGTCAATTTTGTCGGCTGAAATGACAACTGGCAGATTTTAGTAGCCGCAGTTAGCTAGCATTAGCTAATTAGCTGATTCTCACTCGCTGAATTGGGTGAAAACTCTGTTCACAGCTTTAGTTAGCTCCTCAAATCCAACAATGAGGAGGACAGAACCGCTACCGTTAGCTTAAACTCTGACATAGCAGCATTTTGGCTCCCACAGTGGATGTTCCCACCCAATTTAACTTGTAATCCAACAAAATAATGCAGTTAACTAATTATATGCTCCTTATGCTTTGAAAATAATGCTCAGTTACTATTGGTAGTAAGCTAGTATTGGTATTTTTGGTTTTGGTACGGCTAAAAACAAAAAGACACTCCAGTCTCTATCGATATATACGCGGTATCGGTCTTACTACAGTTTCACGCACACCGATTCAACCTGCTGCGCCTTGTTCCGGTTTGCAAAAGGATTTAGCAAACAGTCAATTGGCCTATGATTTAGTAAGTCAAGGAAGCAGTTTTAAGTATTGGAATGGGGCCAACGCAATATATTTAAATAGTACATAACCAAGGCACTGAAATCTGTGTTTTGTGTTTTTCCTTTGTGATAATGTTATGACCCAGAGCACCTTTTGATTGTGGTGTTAAATGGATCAGATAATCTAACCTCTCTTCTTGTGAAAAAATATAGAATATATGGGCAAAGGTCTGACAGGAGTGTGCATGTGTGTGTGGGGTTTTTAAAGAAAGTCTTCTTAACACACAATTAATCATCTAGAAATTAAATATTTCTTTTTTCACAAAAAAACCTTATGCACTGCAAAGCCAAGATGTACTATATGTTTCATCATATGACTGTTGGAAAAGAGTTTTTGCCATCTTATCCCTTTAAATTCATTATAAACTATGACAACAGCAACCAAAGAGTCAGTCACCTCTCCCCTCTCCTTCTAGATGAGGAGTGCTGTAAAGCCGTTGGGGAAGCACAATGTTGGCATTTGCACAGTTTTCTTCCTTTTAAGCTATGTAGGCTACTGTATGTGCTAAGTGATGACATTGTGAAGTAAAGGAATGCAGAAAAACAACAACTCTTTGGACTGGTTTCAAAGAAATGAGCCTAGAATCAGACAAAAAACGAGCCATCTGGTGGAATTTAAAAAATAAAAGTCTTGGACGGCTCAGTCCGTGTCTTTGAACCTGTCCTGCTAAAATGAAAAGGGGCATGATTCTGGTCTGCACTTCTGTTTCATATCCAGTCTAATTTAAAAAAAAAAGAGGTCTTCCTGTATCATTTCCAGCAATGTAATGAAAACAGTCTGAGTTGTGGGTTATATTTAGTTTGTTTTCTGTCACTCTAAACAAGTAAGAACCACTGGCGCTCCTTTTGTAGCTTTTGCAATTTGCATTTCATGCTTTGTTTACAAAATAATTTAATTGAGTAGAGAATGCAGTTTTGATTTGTTTCATCTTTGGGATATTGGGTTGTAAAATACTCATGTATGTTTGCTTCAATGTGCAAAATCTACACACAAAAGTACATTTTGTGTGCCGTCGTCAGGCTATTACGGAGTGCTCGCCCCAAGAATCAATATAGACTCCAAGGGAAGAGATATTTATAACCTTCATTGTCTGCAACTTCCCATCAGAATGCTATAGATTGTACAACAAAGTTCAACCCTGATTCCTGTCAAATCTTAGCAGTAAATCAGACTTTGTAGAGCAACTTTGAATACAAAGGTGAAGAAAAGATGATTAAATGTGCAGGGTGTGTATGCGATTACTACACAGTGGTCACGTTGTCAGGAAGGGCCTAAATGTGCAGTGTACCATTCACATGGTAAGATATTTCCAATGTGTTCAATACTGTGTTTTCAAATGCTACGTGCAGTCATTGATGTTTTCTGCCAGTAAAGCCATATGTTTTTTATGTATGTTTTGTATTATGTATATTATGTTTTTATGTTATATTATGTATCTCTGAAATGGTTGAAAATAAAGATGGTCATAATTGGGTGGAAACCTTGTTAATCCAAGAAAGTAAACTGTTCAGGAACATCGTGCATTTAAGACTTCATCCGCTGAGTTTTTAAAGGTTTTAATGAGATCAGATGAATTCCCTCAACCCACGAAAGGAGCATGACACTCCTCAGTTGAAACATGAATCACCAAAAATGGATTCATAGGTTTTTCACGGAGTGTTTGATGCCATGAGAAATCAATTAGCAACACAAAACAATGACAAATATTGTCCAGAAACCCTCACAGGTACTGCATTTAGGGCAAAACATATGCTCAAATCATAACATGTCAAACTGCAGCCCAACAGGCAACAACAGCTGTCAGTGTGTCAGTGTGCTGACTTGACTATGACTTGCCCCAAAACTGCATGTGATTATCATAAAGTGGGCATTTCTGTAAAGGGGAGACTCGTGGGTACCTATAGAACCCATTTTCATTCCCATATTTTGAGGTCAGAGGTCAATGGACCCCTTTCAAAATGGCCATGTCAGATTTTCCTCGCCAAAATTTAGCATAAGTTTGGAGTGTTATTTAGCCTCCTTCGCAACAAGCTAGTATGACATGGTTGGTACCAGTAGATTCCTTAGGTTTCTAGTTTCATATGATACCAGCATCTTCACTCTAGCTTTAAAGTTGCGTTAATGCATTAAAGAAATTAGAGGCGTTAAAACAAATTTGTGTTAACATGTTATTATCCCATTAACTTTGACAGCCCTAATTCTAATATGTACATATATAATATGAGCTTAAAAGGTGCTAAATGCAAGATAGGGGCTGAGCCGGTGGCTCACAGTTAACTGCAAACAGCCTCTAACAGTGGAAACAACAGCAAAAGTGCTGACAGAGTTAAGAGTGTTAACCTGAGGGGGAACCGGAGGGTGGGCGCTATACTTCCGTGACGACGCCGACTAAAAACACCCGCAACCGGCCCGGATTTGTCAACAAAGGAAGGAGAAACTTGAATTACAACACACAGAGAGGGAGAGTGACTTAATTCTCTGCTCAAGTAGACTCCTCTATATATTTACAGAGCAAAAAATTGTTTGCTACTAGATTAATGTCTCTAGATATAGTATAGACCGTTTTGTAACTGAACTATAACTTTACTTTACTGCTGATCAACTGTCTAAAGTATCATCAGTAACAGTTTCATGCAGTATTTGTTTAATTCTGGGACCTGATCTGCACATGTGAGGCTTCTACATTGTACATGATTGTAAAATCAGTGAATTAGCTTTACTGTTCTTCACTCACATGTTGTTCTGGTTTGCATTCTGTGCTTGTCGCCAGCTAGAGACAGACATCTTTGGGAAAAGTGTCAACAAGTCTATTATAGCCTTTTTCCTAACAAGTGCCTTTAATTGTATTTAGTGTGACTATTCCTATGTCTGTAACCTGCTAAGTCTATTCATCTAGGCAAAAAATAATGTTTATTAAAATGAACATTTATTAATTAAAACAAATCAGTAAGATAATGTAAAAGAAAGGCGAAAAACAGCCATATAATGTATCTTTAAACAGTAAATTAACTGTAAAATACTGTGAAATTAATAAAGTTCAAACTGTATTTTTCACTAACAGTACAAAGCTGTAAATTTCAGCGACAGTATAATAATGTTAATTTTACAATAACATAAAGGCAACCCTGCTGCCAGTTCTTTACTGTTATTTTACTGGGAAATTCTTAACAGTGTACAGTGAACGCATCATCCTGCACCGTTCATCACCAATCCCCTACCGCCACCGTGTGGTTACAAACGGAACTGTTACACGCGTGACTGGCACATATTTTCAAGGCATGCAAGTTGATGAAAGTGACTGGAGGAGCAGAGGAAGCACCGGTGCGTCCTCGGATGTTGTTTTTTTTTTTCTCTTCTTGTGCTCACCTCGTTGGTTTTTACGCACGCTGCTATCACAACACCAGAGCTTGGAGAGGACGCGCGTAAAAGTTCACCTCCAAGTCTGAATGTGTGTGTGTGTGTGTGTGTGTGTGTGAATGTGTGTGTGTGGATTCAATGTGTGCTCAGTGTGTGTGTGTGTCTAATAGGGTGACCCCCCACTGCGCTGTTTAAAGGGAAGACAAGAGAGCTGAGTCAACGAATCGTATAAGGAGAAGGATGCAACAAGTTGATGTGCGCCAGTTGCAGTTTTCTTGTATATTTGGAGACAAGCAGAGCAGGATGGTGGCTTTGATCTGTGTGCAGCAAAGATCGGATGTTTTATTGCGTTAAAAAAAACCTCTCATCTGTCAGTTAAACCGAGAACTAAACAGAAAGATAGTTTAAAAAGCAGTCCACTCGTGCGTAATTCCTCGCCAAAAAATGGACATTTGGACAGAAGCAGCGCATTTGGAGGGACTTCTTCATGCTCTGCTGGAATGAAGTTGAAGCGGTGGTGAGTAGCAGCAGCAGTGCAGTTCTCTGCACACCAACATGCATCGGATTCTGCAGAGGAGGCGAGTGCGCAAGCTGCGGGTCTTCTGGGCTTCTCTGGCTCTGGTGGCTCTGTCTCTGGCCGCATGCAGCGCGCTCTTCACGGCGTGGACTTGGCGACAGACGCGGGACCTGTCTCAGTCCTTTAAGATCCTGCAGGACCGAATGGAGCAGGTCTGTATCATATCTTAATATGCATGCAATCGTGAATAATAGTATGCATATTTGCACCACCAAAAACGATAATATTTACAAGCATGCAACTATTCAAGTGTTTGTTATGTAACTTTTTTTTTGTGTGTGGCTGTGGTTACTGGAATCATCGAGGGGGGTTATGTGGAAAAATGCAATTCCACACTTCACCCCCCTTCTCTCTCTCTCTCTTTCTCTCTCTCTCTCCCCCTCTCCCCCTTTGCACGTACTCTATTCTATTGCACCATTCCTCTGCTTGGCACTTTTATTGCTTACCAATAAGTGCAGTCAGGTTGTGTGGAGTTACTGCTTTATTTTTGTGCTCCCCCCGCCATGTTTAATTACTCTGGTGCCAGTTGTGCTCTGGTTTTATCTCAATTTACTGGAAAGCCTCAGCTATTTGGCCTGCTGTGAGCACTTTGTATACCCTGCAACAGAGGCTTTGAGAAGTGTGGCAAGTGTAAAGCATGCATAGCCCATTTTTCTCATGCATAAATATGTCCCCAAACTTCTTGCACTTGCAGTAAAAATGTTAAAGACTCCAGCACGAGGTTGCATCACAAGTTAATTCTCTAAAAAAAAAGCAGCCAAAAAGGAGCTGATGATGGAAATTCTTTCTGGTTCGCAGTATTTACAAAACCAGGTTGCACTGGATTTGAGATCAGGAGGACAGGTTGGCTGTGGATCATGTTGACAGACCTGCACACACACACACACACACACACACACACACACACACACACACAAATACCCCAAAATTGGACACGTGGAGTGTTGATGCTGGAGCCTTTCCCAAGGGGCCCCGTTCTGTCCATTTGACCGTTGGCCAACTCCTGATGAGAGCCAGCGAGTGAACGTCTGGAGAGCAGAGAGCAACTCTCTCTGCCTCCATTTCCACAGTAGCAGTAAATTTGCACTCTCTCTGAGCCCCTATTCCTCTACGTATAGGCCTCCTCCGGTCATTCAGCGGGCCCCCAGCCAAGGATTTAAAACTCTGCTGGCTTGACAAAATTTTCTTTCTGAGTAAAGATGTGAGGAATGCAAAGCACTAAAAACACGCATTAGGTGTCGCAACCAGCCTCTGAGGAAGTGGTAGACCTATTCTAAAGCTAGCATGGCAGCAGGGGCAGGATACTGGAAGAGACGAGCCTGTTTATGTGGCTGGCTGGCTGGGAAGAGGCCGTCTGTGGCTGCGTGGGATATGTGCCAGAAAAAAGTCATAATAAACTTATTGGACGTTTGTTAATAGTGCGTTTTCTCCTCTCTCTTTCAACAGGTTAATACACAGAGGAAGGCCATTGTTCAGCTCATTCTGGAGAAGAGAGAACTGCTGGTGGGGCAGAGAGTGAAGAGAGACGGTATTGCAAATCTTCCACAGCTGCATTTTTTCTTTTTTACTTCAACGCCACCAACGTTTAGAAGTTTTGTGCTTTTTAGCCGCCCCGAATCACCACAGACACAATGCTCACCAACTGTGCTCTGTTGTTTTTTTTGGGAAGGACATTTAACACAAAACGCTGGCCAGTCTTGGCCCACATGCCACTTTGGTCAGGTCTAGCGGGCCGCAGGCACAGCCCGCTGCTAAAAGTTGACACAGGAAAAAGTAGGCAGCTGGATTTCAGAAATTACAGGTCTGACCAGAGCGGCCCCGGAGCCCAGAAAACCAGCTGGCGAGGGAGCGAGGCCTTGTTGCACGCTTTTGGGCAATGAAATTGATTTTTTCTTCCCCCACCCCCCCACTCCCTCTTGAGCACACGACTGACACAGCTATGATTTCTTGTGAAAGCGGTGATATTTGATGACCTATCATTGCAGTATTTATAGCCTCTGTTTGCGTCACCGTCACGGGATTGCTTGATTGTTCACTCTTTGTCCGGGAGTGAACCCTCAGACGCTTCTATGCTGGGTTCCAAATTTGACAAAAGGATTCATTTAGTGAGCTGCATGTCCCGCCAAAGTATCTCTATTGATATCCAGCAGATATTCGCTTTTTTCTCTAGTAACTGATATCTGACTTTGTCTTCCAAAACGCATTAAAACGGTGTTCAGAAATTCATGGCTATCGATGGGAATAAAAAACAGCTTTTTCCAGTTTGTGGAAAGTTGACCACCGCGATGCAGCGGCACACTGCTGTTATGTTCTCTCCTGATGACTGACAGCTTAAGTCAGGAAACGCTAGCCAGCCTGAGGGCTTTACGCTCGCCCATAGCAAATCCTAAATCTACAGGGTCACCCACCTGTGAGTTATTTTAGCAGGGGCTTAATATTCCTGTATGATGGCGGCGGGGGCCCCGGTGTTTGGCTGCTCCGTCTCGAAACATAAAGTATGTATTTCTCAGTTCATATACAGTATTGGAGCTGTATCTGCGTTTGAAATCGCTCCCCTTAGGCCAGATTGCGAAGCTAAAATAAACCTTTAGTGTGTAACAAGAGCAGGCATTCTGCAGCTCTGGCCTTTTAGTGTTGTGTTTTATTTATTGTATTTATCCGAGCAGGGGCCGGAGGCTCATAGCTGTTGCTTCACTCTGTTCTTAATCGACTCTTTTGGGTCACGGAGCAGCCAAAGACCTTTTTGACTCTCTTTTTTCCGGCACTTCATTGCTCTTATTTAGTGTTTTGTCTCTCAGGCTACATTTAATGCTTTCACTTTTCCCCTGTCTATCTCGTCTTTGTCTGCCCCCCACTCCTCCCCCCCTACACACACAGCTCTCCATCCTCCTTCACTCCATCTTTCTCTGTATTTTCTAGATGACTGCGACCAGCTGGCACTAAGATTAGCCCCCACAGGCAAAAAAATAAAAAGAAAAGAGGCACACACTTCTGCCTGAAAATAACAGTTTGAGGAAATATATCGAAGCATGTGACAGGAAATCCTTTGTCCATCTGCTAGCCGCGTTAAAAAAAGGTTGAATCTAAATGGCTGCAAATTAACACACCGTGTTATTAGACAGATACAGATGGGAATGATTGTTTTATCAAAAAACCTCAGACGTTATTTTCTCTGCCATTCATATTCTGTCTCTCCTTGCCTTTCCGAAAGGGGGGGCGCTGCGAGGGAGGAATGGAAAGAAAGCGGCGTCTCATTTCGAGAGTAAGTGGCTTGGCAGATCCCTTATAGCCGTCTCGTGTAGCATCTGCTGAAGTGGTTTCAATCATATACCCCTATACGATTGCACTCATAAAATCTTAATTGACTTTCCCTTTTCTCTCCTCTTTCAACGTCTCTTTTACTTTCCAACAGTAACCAAAGTCTCCTCTCAGCAAGGTAAGAGTCGTAAAAATGACGGATGGAAGATAATCTGTGAAATTTTTTGTCTGTGAGATGATTCACCTTGGATGTGTGTGTGTGTGTGTGTGTGTGTGTGTGTGTCAGTGGGAGAGGGCGGTGTGATTAAGGGCTGGGAGGAGAGGACGTTGAATATGAGTAAAGCGGTGAGGTACAACAAGGATCAAGGCACCTTCACTGTGGAGAAAGCGGGCGTCTACTTCCTGTTCTGCCAGGTGAGTTTGTGCTGGGAGTTGTAGTTTATTAACAAACTACACCAGCGTCACTCTCGTCATCCTAACATTCCCCACATGGCAGAGAGTATCAAAAACCGACGGTACCGAATGTGGCATTTAGTCTTTGATCAGACATTTCCCAATTGAAATCAATGATTTTGCAAATTAAAGACCGTGTTTTATGCAGTCAAAGTCCTTGTCCATCTAACAAGTGTCAACACGGATCGAACAAGCCCCCATTTGTCACACTACAGCTGGGAATACACTGTACGATTTTAGCCCATCTCTTGCCTGAATTTTGAGCCGCACAACTCATTTTAGAGTCAGACCGAATTTCAGCTTCGTCTGGCGTCGTAGGGGTTGATCACATCGAGACGCGTCGCTACCGGCACAGCCGCTTCAAAAACGCCCCTTGCCAAAAGTCGGGCAAACAGCTGATGTGGCTGTAGAGTGGGCTGTGTGCCGATCAAATGTGATTGAGATTGTGGTCTCTCTCTCCCTCTCTCAAAGACAGTAGCCTACATGACACTATCACGACATGAGATATGAATTCCGCCTTCCCTCTCACAGTCAAACAGCTAGCTAGTTAGCCCTACCACCATTTGATTGGCTGCCTGGGTCAAGTGTGACAATGACGAGCTGTGTGACAATGGGCCTGGCACTGAAAAGTTGAGAATATGTTCTATGCGCGTCTAAAAACTGCTAGAAAAAACACAACGCGCAGCGCTAGAGAGGAGCGCACGACAGGCGCGGAAAACAATGGTTTTGCAGGCGACGCTTTTCTAGCAACGCGTCTCAGTGTGATCGGGGTCTTTCACACCAGGGGGGCGTTTTTCATATGCGATTAATTCACATATCAATATATTTTTTAAAACTTGTTTTTTGTCATGAGTACTTTCACAAAAAACGTGAATATTACACGGCAAAAAACTGCCTTTATTTTTTGTCGGAACGAGGTCAAGTTTTCTGCGCTTTCCCACTGCGAATGAAGGCATCATCCAATCACGTTGTGCGGAACGGACATATTCAAAACGGACACTATAGTTTACAACGACATGGAGGTTTCGTAGTCTGAACCAAAGATGGCAAACTTTATTAATCTTTTCAATCTTGACAAAGACAGCGCAGACCAAATCCACTCCTTCCGTTCTTGCCTTTCACAATAAAAGCCCTGGACATATACACTGCATAACTGTTTAACAGAGGAAAGTTCATTCATAATTTTCGCAAAAAGGAAACTAAGATAGCTAACACTAGTTTAGGCTGTACCATAATTAACCTCAGACAGACGGCTGCTCTGGGTCTCTCTTTGGGTGCTCTCCTGGTAGTTAGTCCTCTTCCTGTGCAAATCTATTCAAACATTTTATTGAATAAGTGTTGCAACTATCACGAATTTGCATCACTGACGGTATGAATAGTTTTGATGCGTAATATTCAGAGATGAGTATTTCTCATTTTTGTGTTGTGTATTTGTCACGCTACAGTGTGTAAAGGCCTTAAGATCCAGGCTGTGACAGAAGTGTCTTTTAAAAGTAGCACGCAGCTTTAATTTAATTAAAAATAATTCAAAAGAAAAAAAAAGAACATAGAGTAAAACGAGTTTGCTTTTAAATTTGGCTTCCTTACTTCCTGAGGTGAAGTGGTGAAGAAACCTTAGCTTCAAATTTGAAACTGTGAATCAGCAGAGTCTTGGGATGCAGCGCCACTTCTACGTTTTCTTAACTAATGCGGCTTCATAAAAAACAGCCTTTATTTTGTACAAGCATCAGTCTAGTGTACTGGTATGTATCATGTTTTTTGGAGATGTGGATATCAGGTTCATGTAGCCAGACCTCGGTCTTGTCAAGTTGACAGAGGTCTGGAGAATATCTCGCCAAAAAAGAAAGAAAGAGTTACGATAGCGGGGCCATGGAAATGCTGAGGCAGTCTGGTTAGTTTTCATTTGAATAGTTGAGAAGTTCCTCGTGTCTCGATAAGATGGCCATCTTCTCTGTATCCTCCAGGTGTTGTTCAATGAGCAGCAGTCTCAGTATGTGAAGCTGGACGTGGTGACCAGCGGCCAGAGGCCTCAGAAGCTGCAGTGCATGGAGGGATACGGGACGACCCCGTCCGCCGGGCCGCACCCTTTCCACTTCCTGAAGCCCTGCCAGGTGTCCGGCCTCCTGCGACTGGACAGGGGCACGGAGCTGCAGGCCATTACGGGCTCGTCCTTCAGACTCCACACGCTGGGCAACCCTTCAGCCTCGCCTCACATCTTCAGCATCTTCAAAGTCAACTGAAGCTTGGAAGCTTTTTACACAAAGTTAACTTTTTTTTTTTTTTTTTTTGTATGGACAGCCTCTTCCCGAAGACGTTAAATTTGAAAGACGAACCTGACATTTGTGGAAGTTGTTGTGGAATTTTCTTCTCTGGACAGCGGTGCTGTTTGGAACGCAAAAACACAGACTTTTGGATTAAAACCAAGACCAGGAAGTGGACGAAATGCCTCGTTGAATGTCTGCCGAGAGAACAGATGTGATGGAAGCTGTTCTATAGATAAAGGGCTTCATATAAAAAGAAAAATACTTGGATCTTAGCCTTCGTATCATGTAATAAATTGTGCTTACACTCTTTTTTATAAGACTGACAGTAAAGCTGTGCATGCACCATCCACTTTTATATCACTGGTGCCTCAAGAAGCTGAGAGCACGCGTCAGATCGCGACACTATAAACAGCCGACACGAGTTGTCAATGATATTTTATACAATGCAGCGTCTGTGTGTGAATCAAACAATTCTTGTTTATACTGATTTTACAATCTTACAATGCAATGTGCGTCTGAGTGTGAAGTCTTTTCTTTAAATACTTTGTATATACTTCACACATACTTTACTTTTAATTTTAAATAACGTGAATTTGTGCGCTTTCATTCAACTGTTATCAGGCCACTAAATAGGCGGGATCAGTCGCTATAAGCACCATAGATGTGGGTCAGTAGGGGCCTACTATAGCCTAATACGTTGTAAATGTTAGAGCAATACTTAAAAGCAACACGTTCTAACATATTGTAAAACTGAAACGTTATGTTTTGAACAAACAAAAGGTTTAGATTAGGCAACAAAAACAGTTAAGTTTAGGGAAAACAGATTGTGTTTTGGCTTAAAATAACTGTTTCAAAAGTGAAAGTGAAACTTAACGCTTGTGAGCACAAAGACAACTACACATTGTTGGTTTCACACGAGATGCGAACCCCGGTCTCCAGGGTGAAAGCCTGTGTTTTGTGTACTATGCATCGCCCGCCACCCCATATGGAGTTTCACGCTGTTTACATTACAGCGCCTGACTTCCGCTTCTGCTCCTGTAATAATTACTACGGTCGCTAGAGGTTTCTGTCATGTTCTTTTATACCCTCTTTCGGTGATCTACCATGTGCATAGAAGATAAAACCTACTGGTAGGTGTAGTAGGCCCCTATTAACCCACATCTATGGGGCTTATAGCGAACGATAACGCCAATTTAATAGCCCGATAACAGTCTAATCCGCTGTCTTTTCTAAGGTGAAATTTGATTGTATGGTATTTGTATGTACAGTACTATTGGCTTGACTTTTGGACAGTAATTGCAAGTTTTAGTAAGCAAAGCATACAGGTTTAAATATAGCCATGTCTCTCTTTTCTGCCTTTGTTATCCGTTTGATGGCGTAATAACCATCACTTCCATGCCGTCTTGTAAATCATCAGATAATTGTTAATTTCCTATTAAGAGTCAGTCATAAAATACTATCGGAAAGGCCTTCATACCATCCAAAGCTATAGTGTAAGTAAAAGTTGATAGTCAGGACATATTATAATATTAATATAGTATTAGCTACATGCTCACAATGACAATGTTAACATGCTGATGTTTTGCAGGTATAATGTTTACCTTAGTTTAGCGTGTTAAAAGTTTGCCAATTAGCACTAAACACAAAGTACAGCTGAGGTAGATGGAAATGTTATAGAGCGCTGCAGGAATGAGTCCTAAAACCTGGAAATGAGTTAGCATTTGAGCACTTCCAGTTCCCTCGTTTGGAAGTCAATGGGCTTTTTGAATGGGTTTTTGGTTATATGCCTGAAACACGGTCTGTGGTTAACACAAGCTTATGATTTTAACGTTTTGTTCTACGACATGAAATCCGTCGTTAAGTATCCCATTTGGGAATTTTGAAGCTCATAAAAGTGCTAATCATTTCAAGATTAACATGCTGATCAAAACGTGTAAGTAAGTATCATAAACGTTTGTTTGCCACAGAGCTTATTTTCTGCAATAATCCAAAATCCAATGGAAAAATCCCATTGGCTTTTTGTCGTAGGATGCTAACTTCCCGGTTGGCCAACAAAAAATGTGTCATCCCAGCAGCGCTTTATTGTTTTTGCAGATA
The DNA here is from genome assembly GCA_916701665.1 of Sebastiscus tertius. Taxonomy (NCBI): domain Eukaryota; kingdom Metazoa; phylum Chordata; class Actinopteri; order Perciformes; family Sebastidae; genus Sebastiscus; species Sebastiscus tertius. The sequence goes on along the minus strand of CAKAOH010038596.1, from coordinate 2,138 downwards.
TTTGGCCATAAACCAAAGCTATTGGAGAAATACAAAATATATTTTGTATATTTTTCACCCTTAATTGACTCAAATTGAATTAGTTCCTCAAAGTCAGAAGTAAAAAAATGGTCCTGACCAACGCACAGCTCTGAAATAACATGGAGAAGATCCAACCTGCACTATTTTATCTGGGTTATAAAAACACCTTGACAACCTTGAACTAGAAAGTTCTAGTTTGTGATTTAGGAAGACTGACAGTTTAAAATCCAAATTAAAATCACATCACATTAAACGTCTGATTTTTGTTCTCAAAGGTTTCTCAGTCACGTTGTAAGACTGTCACTTTATCTCTTTTAGAAATGAAACTCCTTCCATTCTCTCATATGTTGCTGCTTTCTGTAATATTCCCTGCTACAATACAAACAGTGTGTATTTCTAGCAGTGGGTTTCAGCACTCCCACTCTTGTTTATAAGTAGTTTTTGTGGACGGACCGCATTGGTTTCTCCTCAGCACTTTACTGCAGCGAACGTAGTGTTTTTAATTGGAGCCAAACATTTATGTTTTCAAATGGAAAAATGTTAGATTTTGAAGTGTAGACGTTGTATCCTGTTTGATTTCCTCATCGTTTTCCTCTTCCCTTTTGTGTCTCGCTCGTCCCCCCACCACACACCCCCGAGCACCTCATATTTCCCTGTCAGCACCGATCAGACCGCACACACACACACACACACTGAATCCCCTGAGCGTCCTTTGCGCACACACACACACACACACACACACAGCAGCGGCCATCTAAATTTTCACTTCCTGAATCTGAACCTGAACCACATAGCTGAAGGTCTTTGAGGAAAAACATGCCTTGTCCCTCCACACACACAAACACACACACAGTCTTACACACTTCCCTACCCCGATTCCTATTTTTCGAAATGTCAAAGTTTATTAAAACCTCGGAAATTCTTGTGAAGTCTTGTGAAGAATTTCTCTGTAAAATGATGATGTATGCAATGCCTTGACGTTCGTTGTTGTTTTTTTTTTCATTTCTTTTCAACTCACTCATCATAACTGTTGAATAAACTTCTTTTGTTGTTCTTTTGGAAAAGTTCCTTCAAATTGGTATCAGGAAAAAGCCTAAAAAACAGCTTGCGTACCTCCATAAAAGTAGTGAGTTGTCAAAAGAAAAATATATATATAGTTATTATTATTATTATTACTAGTAGTAGTAGTATTTAACAGATGTTACTACTGACCATGTATGGATGTGATATGATTACTATCTTTGTTGTATGGCCTAGCTCAGGTTAAACTGTGTTGTTTAATATTGTCACATGACAAACTACCTACAATCAGTTCTTCTTCACTGCTCTAAAACAGTAGTTGCCAGTGGCAGTCATGATACATCCAGGGCGACAGCACAGTGAAGGCCACTGTTTTGTTCCGGTTAAACAAGTAGATTTTTAGATCAATGCATAGACTGGTGTACTCGCCGAAACCCGATAACGAATTTTGGGCAGCATCGGTCATTTCATATCTCGATAACAATATATATCACGATATATTAGTAGCACGTTTTCTGGTAATCAAATGAATAAATGAAATAACCACATGGTAAAGTCTATTTTTGTATACTCCTCATTTTAAGAACTTGAGTGCAAAATTAACAACAGTTTTAAGTGAAATTATAGAGAAAAAAATAAATAAATTTAGGCCTAGCCTACATCACGATAGAAACTATATAGAAATATATACACTCACCGGCCACTTTATTAAGCACACTTGTTCAATTGCTTGTTAACACAAATAGCTAATCAGCCAATCACATGGCAGCAACTCAGTGCATTTAGACATCTAGAGGTGGTGAAGACGACTTGCTGAAGTTCAAACCGAGCATCAGAATGGGGAAGAAAGGGGATTTAAGTGACTTTGAACGTGGCATGGTTGTTGGTGCCAGACGGGCTGGTCTGAGTATTTCAAAAACTGCTGATCTACTGGGATTTTCACGCACAACCATCTCTAGGGTTTACAGAGAATGGTCCGAAAAAAGAGAAAATATCCAGTGAGCGGCAGTTGTGTGGACGAAAATGCCTTGTTGATGTCAGAGGTCAGAGGAGAATGGGCAGGGTGGTTGGAGATGATAGAAAGGCAACAGTAACTC
>CAKAOH010038595.1:0-24815 GCA_916701665.1 Sebastiscus tertius | reverse complement strand
TATGAGATTAATAGAAACATATAAATGCCAACATCCTAAAAAGTTTCATCAAGTCAAAGATACTTGAATCTAAAACGATGACAGAATAAAAACAAACAGTATTGTATTAAATGTTTTTGTAGCCTTTTTTACATAAGCATTCATACTGTATTCAAGTCATTTGAGGACTTCCCAGCTCCTGCAGGCACACTGCATATACAAAAGTGGCAGTGAAGCTGGCGAGGCTTTTGAGTCATTTCCAGGGTGGTTTGGTCCCACAGCAGTCAAGGCTGTAATACTGAGGAGAAGCCGGACTCAGTCACTCATAACGTTTATTCCCAGCAGGGCGGGGCTCGCTCTACCGCTGGGCCAGCTTTGGGATGTGGGAAAAAAAAGAAAGAAATCACATGGAAAAGCTACAGCAGCTGCCCACAGCAGTGGGCTAAAACTAACCAGGCACACACATATACTGTACCCTCCAAGACTGTGAGTCATCAACATACAGGTAACACATAGTCTGAGTCACTGCCAGACACTTATTATTTCCATTCCACTAGACCCTGTTCTTACTTTACGAAGTGTTTCTGTGTAATTTCCAACTCATTCTGCATCTTTCTGCCAACTGAGACCATTAAAGGTCCAAGATCCTTATATGAAAACACACCTAAATTGCAAAAAAAAATGGTGCTGCAGCACTAAAGAGAGAAATGCTCACTAATTGAGATGCCGTACATTAATCCTAATTAACCCAAATAGAATTAGGGCTGCGCAATTAATCTAAATGTTATCAAAATCACAATATGGCCTACTGCAATTTAAAAATCGCAATATTTGTTAAAGGCGAAATGTGTGTCAAAATACCATTTTAAATCAAATATTGTGATGCTGCAGAGATGTCCTGGCCTACACATCATATTCTACACCTTTATTTGGTACGAATCTCCACAATAATTAATACATTTTATATGTTTTTCAATGAAAATGACAATAATGATGTAAAAATTATCATTCCCTCTAATATCGCCAATCCTATCGCAACTACAATATCAGTCAAAATAATTGCAATTAGATTTTTTTTCAAAATTGTGCAACCCTAAATAAAATTATTATTTGTTTGGCATTAAATCATTTTAAAGGCACAATCCATTGAACTATCTTCAGCGCTTCCACTTCAACTGAAATTTCAACTACTTTTTCCACTTACACTTCAACGGATATTACAATGCAATCATCTTTTACTGGCATTTAAACTGCTTCTTTGTTTTACTCTTCGACTGCTTTCGTTTCTTACTTTTCCAATAGAAATTCAACTGCTTTTACCACTTACACATCAACAGCATTCATCTCTTTCTCTTCTTTCAATGTAACACTTCGACTGACACTTTCAGCTTTGAATGACAAAAAAAACTTCTTCAGCTCTTCTAACTCCAAACACGTTCATATTCAAGTTACTTCAATGTTTACACTTTAACTTCATCATACACTTCAACATAGAACATTTCACTTCAACTTCTAGCTTGTTTATCAACTATACTTTGGCTGACATTTCAACTCCTTTCAGAACTTGAACTTTAACTGAACTCCTTTTTTTTTTTTTTCTAGTTATTTTTTGGGGGCATTTTTTAAGCATTTATTGACAGTGGATAGAGTCTTGGAAAGGGGGAGAGAGAGAGAGTGGATGCGGAAAGGGCCACAGGCCGGATTCGAACCCGGGCCACCGCAGTCAGGACTGAAGCCTGTTACATGGGCGCCGCTCTACCAACTGAGCTAACCAGGCAACCTAACTGAACTCGTTTTAACACTTTCATTACACTTAAATTGACACCTCAGCTTCATTCGGTGCTTACACTTGAACTGAAGCTTTCAGTTCCATTTTAACTGCCATTTTAACACCTTTCAGTATTTATTTTTCAACTACAACTTCAAGTGTTTCAGAATTATTTCTAATGCAAAGGCTCAACAGTGAGCACAGGTTAATTTCCTTATGTAGTTTTTGATTTTGTCATTGTTAACATCAATATTATTATTAAACTTAAACTTAATTTTTTAAATAATCACTTGAACCAAAAAAAGATTTGTGAATACTGAAGTTCAAACCATTTTAAAACACTGACCTCTAACTAAAATTCACAGCAGCCAATATTTAAAGTGCAGCTTTAGAGTAAATGTGCAACTTCCATGATACTGAATATTAATATTCATTATCCACAGAGTATGTGATATATCAATATTAGCTTTAAAAAGGTTGAGATAAATCTAAAGAACAAAAAGTTGAGTGGGCTAAGTTGATAAAAAAAAAAAAAAAACACTACAGCTCTTCTTAAGACAACCATATGCTCAAATTGTGAAACACGCTCAGATGCAAATGCTACCTCTCATCATATATCTGTATCTGTGTATCTCCTGCTGTCTGTCTGACAAAGACTAGATCAATAGCCATTCCCGTCCGGTGTCTCCAACACATTCCCATCTCCATGTCTGACTCAACTTCCCATATACTCAAAGTCACTATCAGCAGTAGTCATCATCCAAACAACCTCCCACACATACCAACAACATTACCAACTAAAGCTCAGTTTATCCACTCAATTTAATTATGACCTAACCTGATCGTTGATTTGTCTCAGTCTCATTCCTTAGTTATCCCTCACAGGAAATAAGGAGTGCTCGATCCATATGTCAGTTTGCAGACACTGAATATGTGATATTTGTGTCGCCCCCCTCTGATGGAGATTTGGCATGACCACAGCTGGGGATAACAGTTTCTCAGCCATTTGTTGTGTAATACATACAACAAATGGCTGAGAAAATGTTATAGAGAGACGAAGTTCCGCCTCTAGCAACCAATGGTTTCGGCGGACCCATGGTGGTCCACCGAAACCACCGGAGTTTTTTTTTTTTTGTCTCTCGCCGTTGACTACTGTACATATTTTTTCCGAAATTTGGCCCCATGGGGTCCACCGGAAGAGCACGGACTTTGCCTCTCTATAGTACCAAATCTAAGTGTCCTCCTGTATCAAAGGCTCAGAAAAGTGGAACTGTAGCTGTACTGTCTTACAACCGAGGAGCATAGTCTAGAAAAAGATGGAGAGGAAGAACCAATTCAGTCTCTTGTTCTTGTTCTCATTATTTCAACCTCATGTAAGCTTTCTTCAAAAAATTTAATTTGTCATTCAGTCTGCATCTTTACCACACTGTAAAACAATCTAGGGCATGACAACTGTCAAATTTGAAAATGTACAATATCATCAGCCTTAGGCATGAAATCTGATTTTCTCAACAACCCACGTTGACCCAACTCTTCATGTCTTAAGAAATGAGTGCAAAGGCCATGAATTTACTTTGAACTGGAAACTGCTGTTGCATTAGAACCTTATCAGTCCTACTCCAGGCTTAGTCTAGAGTGATATCTGTGCTTAATGTTATCAGAGCAACGTGTCCAAAGCCCTGACCATATCTCCATGCTTGGGTTCATACTGTAGTCACAGATGCCAGATTTTAAACTAGGCATGTCTAGCTTAATGTGTATGACAAGGAGCAGCTGTATAACCCATGACTGAACTTATGCATTAAGTTGTGCAAGCTCTCAGTTAGTTGGCCTAGTAGATATATCACTTTAGGCATTTCTCCTGTTCCTGCCTGCTCTCTCATGTCTTCCAAGTCTTAAAGGGGTAGTTCAACAGTTTTGGGAAATGAAGTTGAGTGAAATATGGATATTCATTTTCTTGCTGAGAGTTAGGAGAGATGACTAATAACATTCTCATCATGTCTGTATGATAAATATGAAGCTACAGTCAGCAGCGGGTAAGTTTAGCTCAGCTTAGCATAAAGACTGTAATCAGGGGGAAACAGCTAGACTGGCTCTGACTAACGACAAAGAATGTATATGGCCAAGAAGTGAAAGTCAAAGCTTGCAATGGTGGATGACGAAAGGATGGTAAAACTACTGATATTTGAAAAAGCTACATGCTTGCCTAAATCCTAACCCCTCAGTGCAAGCAGCCCAATCAACCAGGAGGATTTAACTTACGCACTTACAAGGTCATGATCCCTCACTGGCTTCCCTACCCTGCCAACAGTGCTGGACGCCAAGCCAGACATACCAGTCTCTGCTGTGATGGTCTGTGTGTTTTGCCCATTTCTTTCATTTGTGTGCAGTGTAAACTTCCCTCAGCACGACAGCTGCAATATTAGCAGCCATGCCATTTGATCTTGTCCACAGGTTTGATATGACAGGATCACATTAAAAGGTCATAAAGTGGAAATAACCCCCCCCCCACTGAGCATTTACTGTAACACAGTTCAAGTACATGGGTCTGTGTGAGCACATATGCATGCAGGAGAGTCTTTCCTGTTGTAGAGGTGATGGTGAAGGTCTGACTAACAGCTAGGCAGTCAGGTGTATCCTATGGGTTCCTCCCAGGATCCACAACACATGTAGCTGAGAGACTATATGACCAGGAAAGCCTTCACCCTGTCAACAGCAGATGCTATATCCGTCAAAACAGAAAGCAGTGGTTTTGGGAAGGTTCTAGGGATCCCTTAGCACATTCAATTCCACTATAATGAGGGCTGTTGCAATAACCGCAATATTACAATACCGCACTATTGACAATAGTCGCTATGTTCGTGGTTTTTCTTTTTTGAATTCTTTGCAATGGGAGCGCCGCGTATTTACACAATGATACAAAATGCTAGCACGAGGCGCTGAGCATCTATTCTGCGATCAGCGCTGCACGTTTGGTGTGTTTTTCTGGTCGCCGAGAGTTGAAAAATGTTCAACTCTGGATAAAACAAGGAAGGGCCGGACAAATACCACAAAGACCAACCGTCACATCCTACATGATGGAAATGAATACACTTATACCAGCGGGTCCGTCCTCTCTCCCTACGTGTTTCGGCCTTCCCTTCATGCAGAGCAAGTACTCAACCTTGTGCCGACATTTTTACTCCTGCGGATATTCCGTATCATAGCAACCAGACACGACCAAAGCATCTCAGCTGAAAAAACGCTGCGCCTCATCGCCCTTCTGTGTTCTGCATTTTACAATGAACAAGTATTTAATTAGTTTTATAGTTGACATCTTTGTTATATAAAAAACAATAATATACGTTATTATATTACATATTTATATGCACTAAAATCAGGATAAATTAAGTAATTTACAAAAAGAAAAAAGGGCAATAATATTGCATATCGTGCTGTTGAGCCAATCATTATCACCGTAGCAGAAATTCCAGCTATAATGTATTTTACTAGCTCACTACTAGTTCCACTACTACTCAATGGATGCATACTCCTTGAAATATGGAATCTGAAAGATAAGGAATCTGCCATGAAGGAATGCACTAACTATCATAACAATGTGGGCAAAGTCAGCCTGCAAGCCAGGGCCAATCTGTGAAACCTTAGGAGCTCCTCGAATAAAATGATACTGGTGGCAAAAGAAGCCCATTAGCCTTTGTGCTTGTTCATTCTCACATACATACAACCCCATTTCACAGGCCATGTGTCTTTGCTTACATACAGTAAGTATACAGAGCCAAAGGGAAAAATGCCTAACCATGCAGAAGCAGGTTGACATTTAGGGGTAAAAAGCTCATTCTAGATCCAAACTACACCACCAAACTACACCACAACTCTGTCACAGCCACGAGCCAGAAATACTACCAAAGACCCAGCCCATCGAGATTAAAAAAAGCTTGAAGCGAAGCACCGAGGGAAAGATCTGCCTTACAGCATCTGCGCCACATCAGTCCAATGGAAACTACAGCTGAACACATCTCACCAGGGAGTACAGGAGAACAGGGCTTAGGAAAAATGTATTGACAACAGCACATTGATGCGTGTTTTTTGTGCCAAGTCGGATAACGGTGCAGACTATGCATGCTGATGAATATTCTGCACTGAGTGTCGTCTTTGAATCGCCACCAATACTCTTATATTAGACCTTTACATTGCAGGTCAAAATGAACATTCCGTGCAGGACAATGCTGCAACACTGCTGTGTTTGCTACTCTGCCTTCAAAGCCAATCATCTCCAATAACAAGCTGTCATGTAAAGGAGCTTACATCAAACTTACAGCAGAGTGTCAACTTAGTGGCAGCTGCAGGCAGCCAGTGAATGCTGGGAGGTCCTGCCCTCCAGGTGACCTTGAAGCAACAGGTCAGCTGTTCTAAGCACTTTGACCCCTGAGGAATATGTCGTCCAATCTAGCTCATTCCTTCCCACTTTTCCCTGCTGGTTTCAATGTGCATCCTCTTAATGTAGGAGGCTATTTTGCCTTTTCTTCCCCGCTGGGTGGGTAATCTCTCTCACTCACTACCAGGATGAAGATCAGCAGATTATAAAGCCAAAAGAGAAAAGTGTATTTCCAATTAGAAACCAATGTTGCTGTGGTAAGAAATCCAGAATGAAAAAAACATTTCAATTACCAAGCCCACATCTGCATATTCATATTAGATTTCTATGTCCTTTTTCAGTTTTCAGCATCCCACAATGATCTTCATTAAATTCTTGTCCGTTTACTACCATAGTACTCTCATGTTTGGGCATCAACAGGTTCTGCCAGGTGTTTCCTTGTGTTTACATCATATACAAACCACACACACACATTAGCAGGTGGGCAGGCATGTTGACTAAGCCTTCCTTGCAGAGACACTTTCTCACACAGAGCCAGACAGCTGCAAGATATTTATAGGAACAAAATACAAAGTTCTGTCAAACTGACCAATGTTGAATGGGAATTTGGTATTTTAGGGGAAAACAGTCGACATGTTAGTGGTTGATATCCTTAAGATGGAGATCAACCATTCATTTACCACAACAACAACAACAATGATTATGGCTTGTTGTTGCACTTGGAAAAGAACACATGCTCCACTCCCTCCTGACAGGGATACAACACATCTAGTATGTTTACAGCAGATCTGTGCTCACAGGTCTCAGGTGTGACAGGCTGGGAGGTTAGTTAACTAATCTGTGTCTGTCTGGCGTCTATAAAAAGACAAGCCCAACAACCTCAAGGATTTCAAGTTGTAGGCTACAGGCCAAATCAGTACGTGGCTGAAAGTTCACAACACTGCCTTCAAGGATTGTCAGATAGCCCTTACAAGTCCTGGGTGTCATGTAAGCCACGCTCCATTCAAAAATACACCTAAACTTAGGTTACTTCTTCTTTGCTTGACGACAGCCCAAACTGAAGACATATTCAGAAATCATAGCATTAGTTCCTTAAATCGGCACACACACACAAATACACACAAGACCACGTTAAAGAAAGTTTTCAACTTCTGCACTCTGCACCACAGTATCAAAATATCAGAGTATCACAGCACAACTCAACATGTTAGTAGTGAGAAATGTGGAGTATCGGTGTGTAAACGCTTAAATATGGTCAAAGTAACACAACACAGACATGTTGAACATAAGCCGAACTGAGCAGTAGGCTCTCACCAAGGTGTCTCAGCTCCTCACGGATGTTTAACCGGGTAAATGAGTCTCCAGCGGACTGTACGGCGTTAAATTAACACATTTTTGAATGAGATTTGGCGTAGCGTTTTTTATCTCCATATGGCACACACATCAGCCCACTCACTCAGGCATGCTGCAGTCATAAAATTACTCTGCGGAAACTTTTCCAAATGTCACAAACTGTGACTAAACAACACCCTTTAACCATTAACTAGTTAACGTACAAGAAAGGCTACGTAAACGAAAGTGAACAGTTAGCTAGCAACAGTAACGATTAAAGTAACGTTAACTGCGCGGTAAAGCAGGCGGTTTGCTACTAAAGTTAACATAAAACATACCTTAAAACAGTCACAAGCAATGTGGTAGTCTCTCTCCTCTTTCACTGACTTCCTCTGGTCCAGATAGACTAGGTTTAGTGGAGGTATGTGGTTCAGTTCCTCCGCTGTGGTTCAGTGTGTCAGTCCGGTCCGTCAGTGAGTGACTGGTGTCTACCGGGAGGTAACGTACAGTAACTAACCACCGGGCTGTTTCCTTCTGACTGACCCTCCCACCGCTCCCACCGCTCCTCTAGGCTCTCTGTCTGTGTGGGTTCAGCCTCCAGCACACCTCCTCTACCGGGACACTGTCTTAATATTAATACCTAAATGGTGAAATTATATTTTTCTTCTTCATGTGAATAAACTGTGTGTGTGAGTGTGTTTTAGTTGGGTCTCAGTTCCCCTAAACCCCTCTCTATGGGAGTGGTGGTGTGTCTTCCTCCTCCTCTGTCATTGCAGGGCAGCTCAGCCCTGTAACACCAGGAAGTTACCCAAATAAAATGCATGAGTGATGTGGTTTATTTTAGCCTTGCACCATGTCGTCATTGTTTTCTCTACAAACACTTGTACAAGGCAAAGCAGCCTTGTAATTTTCCGTGTCCACTGAACAATACCTGCAGCACTGCTCACATCTGGTCTGGGTATCCTTATACTATATGAGTAGTCCTGTAAGAATATCATGGTTGGATGAATCTAAGTGTGCCAGGTTCACCCCAGACTAAAGCCAGTTCCGTGCTGGGCTCATGTGGAATAATACATTTCATGGCTGAGAGGGAATAATAACCTAACTACATATCAAAGCCAAACTGTATTAGAAAATGTAGACTTTTATGTTTTGTAGGCTATTAATCCGTAATCTGACACATCTGGCTGAGCACAAGTCAATTAGATTCAGAGGGGAAAACAATCGGCATCCATCGGCACTTAAAAAAAAAAAAAAAGTTAAACTTTTACAACTGACTGATACCGTTGGATGATAAAGTAGGCAGCGTGTGCGCACATGTAAGACATTATTAAAATAACCATTTATTTGAGTGGAGTTTGGCGCTGTCGCTAAGAATGAATATATACAAAGGGTGAGGGTGTACCCAGTGTAATTCAGCTACAAATTACACCACAGTGGCAGTAAGTAATGCCAGGGTTGCATTAAACTGCTCTCATCATATCAGATTCAAAGAGTTATCGTACCCTCTACCGTCACTACAGCCGTCACTGCACCTTCACACTGACTCAGAGAGACTGCAGACTGTGCACAGCTGAGAGAGTCCAGTCTCCTCCTTCATGAATTATGATTTTGAAAAGTGTTCATCATTACACACATAACTTTTCTTTTCTATTCAAAACAGAAAATCTCTAAATCAGTATAAGAGAGTCCAGGCACCACCCGGTGGTCCTTGGATGAATTGTAAGGTGTCCTACCAGTAACAGTTTCACTTTCATTATTTATTATTTTATTATTTATTATTTATCACTCCCTAGAATTCACAGTGACAGAACTTGAGAGAGGCTATGTGATTAGCCTACCACTTTACCATTGTCACTTTACCTTTATTTACCTTAAACCTACAGTAGGCAGTATATTTTTGGCATCATTGGGCAAAAAATCTATAATAACCTTTCAGCATATTGTAATTCAAGTGTTCTGAGAGAAAACTAGACTTCTGCACCTCCTCATGGCTCTGTTTTCAGGCTTTAAAAAATCTAGCCTGTGACGGGAGACTTTGGCCAATCACAGGTCATTTCAGAGAGGGAGAGCGTTCCTATTGGCTGTTCATTCAACGAAGGCAGATGTCAATCACTCGCAAACAATATGTTTTACATGAGAAATAGGCATTGCAGTAACAGAATATTGTTTTATATTTGATCAGCGCTGCCTCGTTGGACCGTTTGATCCAAGCTTGCGAGTGATTGACAGCTGCTTTAGAGACGGCAAGGCTCCAGCTCGGCTCTGATTGGTTGTTTTCTTCCGGTCTGTGAAATCCTGCAGATGTCATTAGGAGCACTGGAGGACATTGGCACATGATTTTTTTCAGATTACCTGTCTCATGTACTACTGTCAGGATATAGTTTTATAAAGATAACTTTTTTTTTTTATCATATTTACTCCAACCTGCCTACTTCAGCATTAAACTAAAAATACTGAGGTCATGACCTCAGTGTCCTCAGCAGTATACATCCCTGGTAGTGTGCATCTGTTTTCCTCAAAGTTTGGGAGTTCAATGTACTGTATATGGCATGTCGAGAAAGAAAGAAAGTACTCCCCTACAGCCTTCTTATCATTTCAGATATCACTGCAGAGTTATGCAACGCATGCTGTGCCCATGTGAAGGTGACCTCAACCGGCTGGTCAGCTGGCGGTCGATGCCTGAGCTGGACTGTAATATGGCTGCACTGCCAGAGGGGGGAGTGATCGATTCAGCCTCAAACAGCCCACAACCAATGGCAAACACTGACAAACACACACACAGGTTATTTCCTGTTGACAAGGCAATCTTAGACATACAGACTGTACTGGACGGAAAGGCCGGTCTTGACACTGACCCCACCACACCTCCACACCAGCCCCCTCACCGTCCCCACTCCACCTCTGTGGAACCAAAACCAGAAAACGCTGCCAAAACTTAGCCACGCACATTTATTAATCTTTTCATTCAAATTAAAAGCTAATTAACTCCAAAGTATTTTCTTTGTTTAACTTATCATATGAACCCTATACGTGATCAGTCATTGTCCCTATAGCAACCTGATCAATACAAGAAGGTCGCAAATTATTGATGCCGAATGACAAACATAGGTTACAGGGTCTTGATCATAGTTTAGTAAACAATTGATGCCCCTGACACACACACACACAGACACAGGGTTAGACTACAGTTGTCTCTTCGTCGTCTGCAGTTAGTAGCCGCTGACTGGTTAAAGAATACGTGACAACCTATCACCAGTTTTGGCCTCCCTCCACTGGCTTGCTGCCCGTTTCAGGATTGATTTTGAGATTGTATTGCTTGTTTCTAAGGTTTTAAATGGACTGACACTCCCTTATCTATCTTTAAATGTGCTCTCCAAATAAAGTTTTACTTGACATGATTTGACCCCGGAGGAATGTGGAAAGGGGAAAAAAATGAAGCTGTGTACTGGAATGTCTTTGTTGTTTCCTCCCGTCCAGGCTACAGTACATTCCACACCTCCCCAATCATCACTGACCGGCACACAGCAGGCTGCATTAACCACCACATTCCTCTCACTATACATTCTAATCCTGGGTCAGCCCACGCTGAACTGTACCAAATGGTACCTTATACCACGGGAGGATTGATTTGTGAGAAGCCCACTCCCTTCATTCCATAGATACAGTATATATAGATATTAGACATCAGCTGTCTTTATTACTACCCTCCTACATAAGACAAGAACATCAAGTATGTAACACAGGTCAAAATATCTTAAACCTGCAGTAGGCAGAATATTTTTTGGCATCATTGGGCAAAAAATTCTATAATAATCTTTCAGCATATTGTAATTCAAGTGTTCTGAGAGATAACTAGACTTCTGCACCTCCTCATGGCTCTGTTTTCAGGCTTTAGAAGATCTAGCCCGTGACGGGAGACTTTGGCCAATCACAGGTCATTTCAGAGAGCGTTCCTATTGAGCGTTCCTGTTGGCTGTGCTCCAGCTGGTGGGTGGTGCTTGGTATTTCCTCAGCTATTCTCAACATAGCTGCCGGGTCACAAACTTTCTCATTTTACAGCTAAACAGTACACTACAAGATGTTTCTGAAAACATTTTATGCGAGAAATAGGCATTACAGTAACAGAATATTGATTCATATTTGATCAGCGCTGCCTAGTTTGACCGTTTGATCGGAGTTTGTGAGCGATTGACAGCTGCTCAGAGACGACAAGGCTCCAGCTCGGCTCTGATTGGTTGTTTTCCTCCGGTCTGTGAAATCTTGCAGATGCCATTAGGAGCACCGGAGGACACCGGAGGACACAGAGGAACATGATATTTGCACTACAGTCAGGATATAGTGACCAACTTTTTTAATCATATTTGCTCCATTTCTACCCACTGCAGCTTTAAAACAAAGGATGTCTCCTCCATGTCTCATTCCTGTATGGAAACATCACTAAGGCAAAACTGCAGAAGCTACAAGCTAAGTTCTTTCAAACCCGATGCTGATGATGTAATGCAGGCTTTCTGGTATATTATTATATAAATTATATACAGTGTTGCCAGATTGGTCTGGTTTCTGCCCAGCTGAGCTACTTTTGATTAAGTTGGGCTGAGTATAAATAGCGTTGGGCTGGAAGATGAAATTTGGACTGCTTTTGTCAACATTTGGCAGAGTTTTGAAAATATTGTGAAAACAATATTACCAAACAAGCTGTCATTTTATGGTCAAAAACACATATACAAAATTCAGTAAACTGCGTTGTGTCCACTCACCCATATTATTGACTCATTTAATTTGAGAAATATTAGAGTTGTATTCAATCGTCGTTGGGGATAACGAAGGACCTTACCTTGACGTCATTGACATTGACATGGCAGTTAATGTATTTGGTTGCAATAGAGTATTTATCTAACATTTATCATTTATTCATCTTTGGTTATTTGATGCAGATACTGTATGAAGCTTTCTATGCCTATGATGTGTTATCTATTGCACGTGTAAGGGTTTTATGGTTTTACATGGGTTTCTGGCAAGGTTATGATTTGGGCTGGTTTTTATTGAATTGAGCGTGTTTTAAGTTAAGTAACGCTGACATATCATCACCTCTCACATTCATTTGGTCGCCTTGTTAGCAAACAGTTAGCTATTTGCACATCTAGCAAACACGGAGCAACATTAGCATTTATTACGAGTTTCTACGTGTTTCCGGACATCTGACAAATAAGACTCGTCCAATATTCTTCACTCTCATTCTCCACTAACTCCAGTTGAAAATATCCGTCTCTTTAGCTGCTAAATGCTCCACTATTCATAGTCCAGGTGTTGTACAGTGGCTTTGTTTTAGAACTTAGAACTAGAACTAGAAAACAATAAAGTATGATTAGTATTAAGTACAATAAAGAAGCAGACATTACAACCCAAACAACCAATTCAAAGATGCTAATGCAGTCTGTAGAGCTGAGGAGAGCTGAGTTGGGATAATCACGTTGAATTAAAGATAACGTCACGATGAACCATCCCTTTCTTATTAGATGTTATTTGATCCATTGCTGATATAAACATTTATAGCAGCTTTAAAATGCAACAGCCTGTGTGGCTGCATTGGATTCTGAGGCTACAACTGGTGCAGAAATCAGTGTCTGTGCTTCTTCTATAATAGAATTCTCCAACATGAATACTGACCCAAAATGTAATCTTTCTCTATTTACTGTATATATATATATATTAATCATGTAGGACTGACACTAAACCTGACTTTTACAGTTTTGAATCAAACTCAGTTGTGACATTAAGTTGTCTATATTTGTTCAATTATCAGTGAAAATGAGGAAAATCACCACCAAAGTTTAGACCCTGAAATGCATTGTGTATCAACAAGGTAGACACTTTTAATGTGGAATTGATATTTTATGAACTGCGAACTTTAAAATCTTTAATGGGTTTTCTTATCTGCTTTATATAACACACGCAGGATTCTTAGGATGTTACTTGCTACCGATGTCTGTAACAAATCTAGTTATGTTGCATGGACTTTGCATAAATCCCATCCTATTCATGCCAATAAAAGCTGCGTGTTTATATCTCATTGTGTTTTAGTAGGAGTCCACAGAGGCAGCCCTTGTTTACATGTACAATCAACTATATGAGTAATGCTTATTATAATTCTGAGAGCACTGCTCAGAGCCAAAGGGGATTTAACTTATTTACTAAACACAGCTGTTCAGATTTATCGATGCAATTTAAATGGCAGACAGTTCTTCAGATTATGTAAATGTTTCTCCTCCTCATCCCTGTGGGAGATGAACCCCATAACATCAGCTGTGTCAGCACCAATTTCCATCTCAGACCTGGCTACAGTGTGTGTACTGACCTTGCAGCCATGGCAGTAGTTTTCTCCGTTCTTCCCCGGAGGAAGGATGATTTCCCCTGTCGGGATCAGCTGGATCCTCAATTCCATCATGGTTCCCTTTTTCTCCTTTTTCCCCCCTGTCCCTTTTCTTGAAGTGATTCCGACTTCTTTGGTGCTGTCTGAATCTCTCACAAAATATCACACTCAGGTCCGTTGGCAAATCCTAAGGTCAGGTAGAATGAGAATGTGCCATGAAGACTATCCCAAACGATGCCTGAAAAGCAAAAACATAACTATCAGACCTTTACCCTCATCAGAAATACATGCAAGTAGATTCTAAATCTCTCTCCTACATACATGCATATGAAGAGAAATATCTTATCTTTCAAGTAGAAGCTCTTACCTGACAGAGGAATTTGACTTCCTGACACGCAGATCAAAAAGTGGAAAGCAGTGATTGCAGATTTGCAGCTATGGCTCTGAGTTAGGGTGTTACCTGTTGCAGAGTGGAGAGCGGAGAGTCACAGTGAGGCCAGCTTCCCCTCGCTGCAGCCAGAGGATGTTGCCTCTCTAGTTGAGGGATCATGGAGAGGATATGGAGCTCAGCTTGGCCTGAGATGGATGTCACATGCAGAGGATATGTGTCTTTGTCTTACTGGCGTGTGTGTGTGTGTGTGTGTGTGGGGGGGAAGATAAAAGTATGTGCTCATAGGGAGTGGTAAACATGTGTCTTGTATGATATTATATATCAAGCTGTATGTAAAGTCTTAGGGAATTAGGGTAAGGAATTGATTTTCTTTCTTTTTGTCTAATCCCAGAACACTAACAAACGGAGGTTTCAGTGGTTGTCTGATGTACCCCTACAGCTCTGTCAGATGAACCCAAGTACTCATTCATCGACACCAGTCATCATGTTCCAAATATGTTCATTTGAATTGATTTTAAACTGGATTTTATTTAACATTATTAATTCTATAAAAGTGGATATAGGACCTATTGCTACATTATTTCTTTTACATCCAATTGAACTGTCAATGTTTAGGTTTTACTTTTAGCTTACTTGTTCAACCATTTATCCATTACCAATTAGCTGGCTATCTATTTCAGCTGTTTATTCACAACTTTTAGCAAACATTTCAACTATTTAATGTTATTACTTTAAACTGAATATTTCAACCATTTATCCGTTACCTTTAGCTTCCCCACCATTTATGCATTACCTATTAGCTATAGCTATCTAGCCTATTTCAGCTGTTTATTCATACCTTTTAGCTAACAATTTAATGTTTTTTTTTTAATGTATGGTTTAATGTTATTACTTTAAGCTAACTATTTCAACCATTTATCCATGACCAATCAGCTAGCTCTCTATTTCAGCTGTTTAGTCATAACTTTTAGCTAACAATTTTATGTTTTTTTTAAATGTATGGGTTAATTGTATTACTTTACGCTAATTAATTCAACCATTTATCCATTACTTTTACCTAGCTATTTGAAATGTTCATCCATTAGGTTTCTGCGTGCTTGTTAACTAGTTACAACTGATTCAATATGTGGATATCTGTTCCACATACCGCCTGGCAACTGCAGAAGAACCCCCTGAGGTACAAATACCCCTGGTTAGGAGCCTGTCTATTTCATCTTGTTGTTTTCCCTCAGCTCCGATAATTGATGACACTGTGTCCAACTTTAGCATGGCACGAACACACACACACACACACACACATGAGATCTGGGCTGAACAGGGTTTCCTCTACCTAGCATCCTGCCTCAAACATTCCCAGTACCCGCCCAGTAGATTGAGTGTGTGTGTGACATATGTGTGTGTTAGTGTGTGTGCATGGCGGAACCCACTGCTTCCATGAGGATATACAAGCAAGAGGCACGCGTATACGCACACTTTCTAACAACAAATAAGGGACTAGTGCTCTCGTAGCGGTGCACATCCTGTCCCCAAGGACTAGACGAACAGAGCCTCTTGACACTCAACACACACACATACTGATTCGAACACACACACCATATTGATAGAGGGGTTACAGGGTAAAATTTGACACTGTGGCCATAATGTTCTGTCAATGTGACAGAGAAATATAAACAGCTTCACTCTGGTAGATAAACATACATCATTTGGATGACCTTCCTGACCTGTCGGATGACTCCAGACCTCTCCCTGCATTCCTGTTTGCTCACTGTCAGCACTGAAAGACACATCCAGCTACTTGTGCACATTATGCAATGTGCCTTTTTTGAACATTTCATCATATTTTTGTGGGATGAAATGTGGCGTGACCTCGCAATAAGCCAGCTAAAGTTGCCAAATGATTAACGGGATAGGAAAGCAGAAAAATGTATTCAGGGTAGAATTGCTTTTTTTTTTCTTCTGTTGAACAAATGCAACATGTGATGAAAGGTCAAATACACACATCATTTCTTTAATTGGGTAAAACAATCTAAAAAGTAAAAAAAAAACAACAAAACAGCAGTTTCCATCGCCGACCTACAGACGAGGAATCCAGAAGAATGGGGCTGAGAAACAAAATATAACTCACCAAAACCGTTGTCGTTAGTCTTTCCAACAATCCCCCCGATGCCTGCTATTGTCTATATATTAAGGACCCTCTCACCTGCCTTCCTGCTTTATCACCTAGGATGAGATCGGCGCATGATGCATGCATATACAGACATAGATATGAAACCGTTTTTATATGTATACAGATTTCGGAGAAGACCGTAGCCTACCCTTTCCAAACTACTCGCTGACTGCTAACGCTACTCGCGTTTAATAGCAGTCCACTTCTTGTTTCAGTACGGTTGGCTTTCACACCTGATGCGAACCGTACCCGAGTGCACATGATCTGTGCCTGATTATTTTTTCTCCTGTAAGGGGTCCTTGGCCCCCAAAATTTTGAGAACCTCTGTTCTAATTTACTGTGTCACAATTAATCCCCATGAAACAAATCTGATGATGGGTGTCCCTGCCACCTGTCACTGCAATGTCCATGGTTCGATTCTGGCTGGAGACCTTTGCTGCATATCATACCCACTCAAAAAAAACAATCTTTAAAAAAAGAAAAGGAATCCAGTCTGGCTCATCGGAATATTCACTTCTAATGAAGACACCACATCTGGCAAAACCTCCCTGGTGTTGCCAAATGTGGTTGCTGGGAGATTTATGATGCAGCTGCAAAGCCTTAAAGCATCTCACGCGCAGCTCGGCTGCGTGTCAGCTGCGTCTCTTCTTGGGATTCAAGGTCTTGTCTACTTTTGACTCGAGCCGTGCACGGTTCAAAGCAGCAACATGCAGTGAAAGTGATCTATTGATTGTATATTAACATCATACCAGCAACATAACTACAGTTTCGATGTCTAGACATCTGTAGAATATGTTATGGACATGAAAAAAAGTAAAGATTTATTTTTAAATCAACATTTATTATCACAAGGCTTTTATTCTGAAATATGTGCAGGACAGTGTTGTAGAACATGCAGTGACTTGTAGAGCTCCATGAATGAATACAGCACAGGGTTTTAATGGTGGATTATTGCTATTATTTACAAATTACCACACATTCCTTAACCTTTCTCTGTCTAAAATAAATATAAATTACATTCATAATGAAATTAAATGGCCATTATGAAAGGCACACTCTATGTAGAAAGAAAAGGCTGGCAGCAGCAGAAACGCAGCAGATACGCAGCTGGTGTGAACATCCGACGCGTGAATCACGCAGCCGTCACGCGAGGCAGCACCACGCGAGCCGCCGCGCGAGGTGCCACGCGAGACGCCACGCGAGACACCACGCGCTGCTGACATGCCTAGTCTGTCCCAGACGTTAATGATGAGCTCTCTTTGCTTAAACGAGTCAAGATTTAAACAGGATTTCACTGTGTGCTCTGTTTTGTGTGGAGAAGCATCGCAGGCTGCTGGTGAGAGGGGGGGAAGTGACAGTGACACACATCCTTTGACCTCTGACCCCGGCTGGAGGCATTCCTGACAGCCTGGCATCAACAGGAAAGCTGTGGCTTTGACACACACACACACATACACACACACACACACACACACACTGCTCTGCCCAGTTTTATTCTAAAATAAGAACACATAGTTTGGAAGCGACTGACTTCCAAGATAAACACACTACTGTTGCTTCACGTAGAATGAAAGTGAAATGAAACAACGCAGTGATCACAAACAAAGGTCATTTGTGATGAAATAATAAGGAGAGATTACAGAGATGAAAACCTTCTACTGTACCTGGTGCCAAAAAACAATCTTAATGATGAGGCTGTAGCTTCCTCTACAGTTACAGTAAATTCATGTCACAGAGCGCTTGTAAAAGCACTTGTTTTCCTACTTTCCTGCCCGGACCATCACATCTGTTGTTCTACTAAAACTGTGGAGATTACACTTCCTTTCCTTTCTATTGCCTTTGAGAAATATTGGAGGGGTCACAGTCTTCTATTTACTTTGTGTGTATTGTGTGTGTGTGTGTGTGTCAATGTGTGTTTCCTTTGCTTCAACGGATTGAAGATGAGTCACGATGAGAAGATAGAGGAAGCTCCTGCCAGAGACTCTGGGATCAACCTGCCAGTGTCAACACACACACACACACGCACACACACACACACACACACACACACACACACTGATATAGGATTTTCAAGACCCATACAGAATGATCTGATTCACGCCACCAACAGCTGTGAAAACAACAACAACAATTAGGCCATTTGAATCTCATAATAATCAGATGGATTACCATGATTATAACCATCCAGTAAACCGTTGGAGAGTTTAACTAGAATTGACTCAAATGTAATCTCCCTGCAAACCTCTCAGGATTAAAGGACCAGTGTGAAACAATCAGGGGGATCTATTGGCAGAAATGGAATATAATATTAATAAGTATGTTTTCTTTAGTGTTTAATCATCTGATAATAAGAATCGTTGTGTTTTTGTTAGCTTAGAATGAGCCGTTTATATCTACATAGTGAGCGAGTCCTCTCTCCACGGAGTCCGCCATGTTGCACCGCCATGTTTCTACAATAGCCCAGAACGGACAAACCAAACTCTGTTAACTTTTCCTGCTTGGGCTGTCGTCGATAATGTTACTTGCTCCCATCGCCGCCACTCTCTCTCTCTTGATTCATCATTCACTTCCCACAAACACACACTCTAAGCACTGGCTCTGCTTGAAATGGCCTACGCTACTCTTACAACAACTGGCTCTAGAGAGGGACATTCACGTTTTCATGTTGGCTTCAGTTGGCTGTAATCTCACTTCACCGCTAGATACTGGCAGATCCTACACACTGGCCCTTTAATTAACTAGCTGTTTAATGTTTGATGTTCAATCATTCAAATATTACTGTATTTAGTCACAGTGGATGTATTTAAGGGTTATTTCTTGTAATTTTTAGTTTGGTTAAAGATATTTATTTGGCCTAAATAGTCACGTTTTAATAAATCATGCAGATTTAAATCTGGTTTTATCATTTTAAACGAGGTGTATGACATACAAGGTGCAAATCACCTTGTGATTCTGGACCAGGGGTACTACTTAGAATATAGATAGAACCCAATAGAACCCATTTTCATTCACATATCTTGAGGTCAGAGGTCAAGGGACCCCTTTGAAAATGGCCATGACAGTTTTTCCACGGCAAACTTTAGCGCCAGTTTGGAGTGTTATTTAATCTCCTTCGCTACAAGCTGGTATGACATGGTTAGTACCAATTGATCCCTTAGGGTTTCTAGTTTCACATAATAATAGTATCTTCACATTAGCTTTAAAACCGAGCCCGCTACAACCTAAAAATCGCAAGTTGTGTTAATGTGTTAAAGAAATTAGTGCCATTAAAATGAATCCCAAAATATAAATCAGTTGTAACACCTATTAACTGTGTCGATGAAGGGTCACTTGAGTTCTGTGGGGGTACATCTGACTATAAATGCTGGGAACCAGATCCATTCCCTCTGTGACCTCCGTTCACCGATACAGTATCAGATTTTTAACAAGGAGCCAGTACATTGGTATAACCCACACACCTTTCCTGCAATCAATCCTGTCTGCTCTGGAGAGAGATGGATTGTGGGAGCATAACTGCGTGCTCACAATGCACAGGTACACTGAAGCACACTTCAATGTACAGTATGTGTCTGTTCTTTGGACAAAGGGCACTGCAGGGCGGTTTGAGAGCAAGCTGTAGTTCACAGGCTCATCCTGCTGTGTATTTGTGATACAGTCCTGCAACCAGATCCCACATGGAGGCTCAGCCCAGACCAGATCAGACCAGGCCAGAGTAAATCTCACAAGTGTTGCCTGAAAATAACCCCGGCTATTTATAACTGCTGTCTCTGCAGCAGAGGAGGAAGTTCATAATATTTCATTGACGTTTGTTCCCTGGGTCGCACTCTGCGAGCAGTAATCTCGCTCCGACAACAGAACACCGTGGCAGTTTCCAGTTTCCACAGGAAGGCAGAGGAAGCTAGAGGATGCCGATTAGGCTGCGGATGGAGTAGTGGAGGCCACCGACTCTCCAACCAAAACACGCCCTCTGGAGAACGGTCGCACAGTCGAAGAAACTGTTGCACTTTGTTATGTTCCCTCAGAGCACGTCCACCATCCATCCTCCGGTGGAAATTTGGAAATGATTTTAGGCTGAGTGATGTATTGTCAGATTAGCTGGAACTTGCTGCCCTCTTGAGGTTTCATGTTACAACAAGCTGCTCAGTGGAGGAGAAACCACAAGGTGCCATGGTAACCTGACTGCGCACAAATCCCCTCATCATGACGGTCTGTTTGTGTGACAGCAGTTTAGTTTGACATCACTGACTGAGAAGTTCTGCAGCATAACCCGTCTGAGCAAAAACTATGGATAAATACTGAAGAACCCTGCAATAAAATGCTCCCAAGAGAGTGTTGTATTTCACAGTAGATATATATGACGTTGTAAAGAACCATCTGACAATCTATAAAATACTGCAGATAAGTAATATCACCACAGGGGCAAAAGCATTAAAGTGACAGTAGGCAGAATGTTTTGGGCGTCATTGGGAAAAACATCCATAATAACCTTTCAGCATATTGTAATTCAAGTGTTCTGAGAGATAACTAGACTTCTGCACCTCCTCATGGCTCTGTTTTCAGGCTTTAGAAGATCTAGCCCGTGACGGGGACTTTGGCCAATCACAGATCATTTCCGAGAGAGAGTGTTCCTATTGGCTGTGCTCCAGCTGGTGGGCGGTGCTTAGTATTTTTTCAACTGACCTCAACATGGCTGCTGTGTCACAAACTTTCTCATTTTACAGCTAAACAGTACACTACAAGATGTTTCTGAAAACCTTTGAGGAGAGAAATAGGCATTACACCCTCTCCAATGAATCACCACCTTAACGTGGTGGAGGGGTTTGTGTGCCCCGGTGACTTTGGGAGCTGTGTTGTCGGGGCATTAGCTCCTGGTAGGGTCTCCCAAGGCAAAGTGTTCCCAGGCAAAGGACCAGACCAAGAGCGATTCAAAGACCCCTGATGATACGGACTGGACAGACTAGTGTTACCTCCCCCGGACTAGCTCCCCTCCTGGAGCCAGACCTGGGAGGTGAGCTCGCAGCGAGAGTCTGGTGGCTGGGCCTTGGCCCATGGGGCCCGGCCGGGCACATCCCAAAACAGCTACATGGAGCCGCCACCCCCTGCAGGGATAGGCATCGGGGTTGGGTGCGTGCAGTGCCAGCCGGGTGGCAGGCTAAGGCATCGCAGACTGGCTCTTGGCACGTGGAACGTCACCTCTCTGGAGGGGAAGGAACCGGAGCTGGTGCGGGAGGTGGAGCGGTAACAAGGCTCACCTCCATGCATAGCTCTGGTTCTGGAACCAAATATCCTGGAGAGGGGCTGGACTCTCATCTTTTCCGGAGTCGCCCAAGGTGAGAGGCGCCAGGCGGGTGTGGGGATACTCACGAGCCCCCGGCTGAGCGCCACTGTGTTGGAGTTCTCCCCGGAGAATGAGAGGGTCACCTCTCTGCGGCTGCGAATCGCTGAGAGGAAGTCTCTGACTGTCATTTGTGCTTATGCATCAAACGGCAGCTCAGAATACCCGGCCTTCTTGGAGTCTCTGGCTGACGTCCTGTAAAGGGCGCTGACTGGCTCCAGCTCGGCTCTGACAGGTTGTTTTCCTCCAGTCTGTGAAATCTTGCAGATGCCATTAGGAGCACTGGAGGAACATGATGCACTACTGTCAGGATATAGTGAAATACCTTTTTTTAATCATATTTGCTCCATTTCTACCCACTGCAGCTTTAATTATTTTTATTTTATTTTAAAATAAAGTTGTGTTTCATCAAATTTCCACCAACTAACTGACACCGAAGATATCCTGGGTAATTCCTAGTAATTCCAGTATAGTAGTACTGGTTGGTTCCTGGTTCTCTGTTATGTGCACGGCACTTAATGGGAACATTGCCAGCAGCAAATATTCAATATCATTTGTGCTCCCAATCATCTCATCATTGACCCCAACGTCCTCTTGTTGTGTCAGATGTGACCTGCAGAGGGCACTGTAGGAGCTGCTGCACAACCGTCTAGTCAGAGTATGAAGTTCCCTCCCATAGCTAAATAAGAAAAGATATATATACAATATATAATAAACTGTCTCATTGCCTCAGATCATAGGCTCTCCTGTGTGCAGGTTTTGCTGTCACTATTATTTAACCCCCACCCTTGTTACAGTATACTGAGTTAGTAGAGACAAGATGGATGTTAAATCATAGTAAATGAATTAAAAAGGGGGAAACCCTTTATATACAGACCCCGATATCAAAGTGCCTTGCCCAAGAGCTCCAGGAATCTGCCTTTAGAAAGATGTTAGAAACAGACGCTCTGTTCTCTTCACTGCATTTGTACTTCCATTATCTTATCTACCATGATCTCTTCCATCAGCCCCCCTGCCTCAGGCCTACCTCAGGGCTCCACACTAACTCTTTCATTTAGGTGCACCCACATTTTTTCACCACTCCTTTTTGCCGCAATAATACATGTTAAGTGTTTTTGACACATTATGTAAATGATTGAAAACAGGTTTAAAGGTACAGATAAAAGTTTTTTTGTTTTTCTTTGAGTCAGATGAGGCCATCCCTGTCCCCGAGCGTCTCAGTAGAGATATTACGTGCTGTGCTGCCGAGGCTTCGGAGCGTGCCTCAAGTAATCAGGTAAGTTTTCGGTTAAGCGCGTATCGAGCAAGCCCCCAGGGAGAACGCCGGTCGTTGATGCCAATTTTGGTAGTGGCCAAACAGCGGTACTGCAACGTCCGTGTCCGTCACGTGATGCCATCGGGCCCAAAAAGACTTTCCCTTACATTAGGAAAGAGACGTCTATCACTCAGCCACACTTTTAGGTGAATCAACTTCCCAGTACAAACACTCTAACAGCCCTTATTTAAATCATTAGGTCCTAAAAGTTGTAAAATGCACTAAAAGCTGAATCCAGAGTTATGCCATGCCAGTTTTTCATCACCAAAATTTAGCGTAACTTTGTAACGTTCTTTCCGACAAGCTAGCATGACATGGTTGGTACCAATGGATTCCTTAGGGTTTTTCTAGTTTCATATGCTACCAGTTTACATTAACGTAACATAATATTGATTCATATTTGATCAGCGATGCCTAGTTTGACCGTTTGGTCGGAGTTTGCGAGTGACTGACAGCCGGCTCTCATAGACAGCAGATGGACAGCAGACCTCAGATCAGCTCTTACTGCTTGTTTTCCTCTGGTCTGTAAAATCTTGCAGATGCCGTTAGGAGCACCGGAGGACACAGAGGCACATCATTATTTTCAGGTTACCTGTTCAGGTTATCATTTTTGCTCCGATCTTGCCTACTTCAGCTTTAAGGGGTTAAGGTACCTCGTCATGGCCCAAAGAGAGACATTCTGATCACGTCTTGCACGCTGCCCACTTTCTGCCAGGGCAACTCCTCCACTTTCACCTGCGAGTCTAAATTTAGGCCAGCCACTGAGCTCCGGCTGTTATTATGGGTGATGTAACAGTAGCATAGGTTGCATCTGCTACAGAGGTTACAAGCAACTGAAACCTAGTGAGGCAAAAGGTTAAGGCTTCAGGGTCCTCCCACAATGAACATGTATGTATGTATGTGTGAGCGCTTGAAAAAAGAAACCGTTTTAAGAGGTAAAGGTTGGTTTTATGAACACACAGTCAAGATAATGGCATGTATTAGTCACTAATCGGTGATAAATCACAGTGGCGACACAAAATACACCATCTTTGTCTCAGCCAGAGACATTTGTGTGAAAGCGTTGACGATTCCTCCGTAAATGTCACCAGACGTCTGTCGCTTCCTTCAGCAGCTACACGGTCACAGCAGAACCACAGCAGGCATTAAGATTGCATTTGTCTTTCAAACACTATAAATAGAACATATAAATTTATGATTACGCTCACAGTAGCCAACTCCAGACTCCAGCAGCAACATCTGCTCTGTGTGGCAGCACTGTGCTGTGGTTCATCCAATTTTGGAAAGCCAGTATAGACAGTGAATTTTCATTTCTGAAGAAACACCTGTGCTAATTTACAATACAACTGATTATGACAAGGTTGCAGTGCAGGTTTGGATGTGCTGCAGTAGTTACAACACACCAGGACTCACAAGAATATCTTTTATCTTATGTTATTCATTATCTAGTTTGAACAGTTCCATCATGGATTGTATTTGTTCAAGCGCTGTCAATTGGTTAAAATATTTAATCGCGATTAATCACGATTGTCCATTGTTAATTGTGATTAATCGCACATATTTAATCTGTTTAAAATGTACCACAAAACAATGACAAATATTGTCCAGAAACCCTCACAGGTACTACATTTAGCATAAAAAAATATGCTCAAATCATAACATGGCAAACTGCAGCCCAACAGGCAACAACAGCTGTCAGTGTATCAGTGTGCTGACTTGACTATGACTTGCCCCCAAACTGCATGTGATTATCATAAAGTGGGCATGTCTGTAAAGGGGA
>CAKAOH010038594.1:18261-56229 GCA_916701665.1 Sebastiscus tertius | reverse complement strand
GGTCCTCTAAGCAGGACTCAGTCCCCAGTAGAAATGCAGACTGCAGCTGTTATTCATGTGCAGGTGTTTGTTAAACAGGTAACAGGCTACAGAGAGGAAACACTGCTGCTCTGCTACTGATAATAACTCTGTGTTTTTATTAGTATTATTAGATCAGTTCAGACATAAACTCCATCAAAAGCCCTACAGCTGTTATAAAGTCGACTGACAGCGGATCCAGCTGTGATCAGCTGCTGCTGTCATCAGAAACGGACGTCGCTTCAGGTTCCCTCAGAGGAAACAACGTCTCATTTCTCTTAAAAACATATTTCCTCGTTTCTTCTCTCCTCGCAGGAAAAGACACAAGTGAGGGAAACGTGGAATCGAACTTGCGACACTTTTGCAGTAAAGCGACAGCGCTAACCACTGCACTACTGTGCAGCCCCATAATGTTCTATTTAACGTCGTGAAATGAAACTACTGAACTACAGCAGGTTTAAGTGCTATATAAATTTGTTTATTTCCTATTGCAGGGTATGTGAATGAAAGTTAACATGGACCGAAGCTGTTGCCAGACAACGCAATTCCATTGCAATTCCGTTGAAATGTGCTAAAACGTTGCGTTTTAGACAGAGTGTAAATACAGGTATATTCAGGCAGACAGTATCAGGAAAATGAAGGTTTTTTTTAACATTACAGCATGTAAACATGTTCTAGTAGAAACACAAAATACAAGTATGAACCTGAAAATGAGCAGGATATGGGACCTTTAAAATAAGTATGCTTGTTACATTTATGTTACAGTACATAGTAGGTGACATGGTTACGTACTGAGGCGTTACTCAGTAAGGTAAAATATTCAAAGGTAAAATGTAGGTCATTAGCCAGGATTTAAGTGTGGTGATGGATGGGATGGATCTGACAGTGAGGCATTCCACAGTCTGGGTACAGCAAAGGTTTTATTTTTGCTCTCGACATTTTTGGCACCCCAGCATTTCACATCATATGTATTTATGAATTGTTTACCTGGTTATTTTCATGCTAACTTAACATTAACTTGATAAGAGTGGTAAACATTAGCTTCTAAACCTTAGCATGTTCACACTGTCATTGTGAGCAGGTTAGGAAACAGACATTAGCTAACAACACCAGCCTCACACAGCTGCTAGCGTGGCTATAGACTCTAGTCTTGTTATTATCCAAATGTGTTCCACTCACTCACTCATCTTCAACCTCTTATCCTGGTTCGGGTCGCGGGGGCAACAGCTCCAGCAGGGGACCCCAAACTTCCCTTTCCTGGGCCACATTAACCAGCTCTGACTGGGGGATCCCGAGGCGTTCCCAGGCCAGTGTGGAGATGTAATCTCTCCACCTAGTCCTGGGTCTTCCCTGTGGCCTCCTCCCAGCTGGTCTTGCCTGGATCACCTCCCTAGGGAGGCGCCCAGGGGGGGCATCCTTACGAGATGCCTGAAACACCTCAGCGGTGGAGTAGCGGCTCTACTCCGAGCCCCTCACGGATGACTGAGCTTCTCACCCTATCGCTAAGGGAGACACCAGCCACCCTCCTTTACCACAACGGTGCGGTAAAGCGAATGCTATACCGCCCCTGTTGCTCCGATTCTCCGGCCAATCTCACGTTCCATAGTCCCCTCACGAGCGAACAAGACCCCGAGGTACTTGAACTCCTTCACTTGGGGGTAAGGACTCATTCCCTACCCGGAGTAGGCAATCCATCGGTTTCCTGCTGAGAACCATGGCCTCAGATTTAGAGGTGCTGATCCTCATCCCAGCCACTTCACACTCGGCTGCTCCAGTGAGTGCTGGAGGTCACAGACCGATGATGCCAACAGGACCACATCATCTGCAAAAAGCAGCGATGAGATTCTCAGCACACCGAACTGCAAACCCTTCTCCCCCCGACTACGCCTCGATATCCTGTCCATGAATATCACTAACAGGATTGGTGACAAAGTGCAGCCCTGGTGGAGGCCAACCCCCACTGGTAAGGAGTCCGACTTACTGCCTAAAACCCGAACACCGCTCTCGCTTTGGGCATACAGAGATTGGATGGCCCTAAGCCCTAGCTCTGCATGTTTCATGCATTTTGAAAGTTATTATCAATGGCATATAACTACTTTATAAGGCATAAGTATATGATTTATTAACCATCAATAAAGCCATCAGTTACAACTTCTACACCTGTATAAAGAGTGCCTGGAAGCGGGGGAGACTGCCAGCCTATAGCCATAAGCTACACAAGCAGTGATTCAAGTTGAACAAAGATGTATTTCTCCATAAATGTCTTGTGTAGTGCATCTTTACTGTAACATAAATTGTGAAGGAAGTGAAGGATGACTTAAGCTAAATGTTACTGCCACATTATCCCCATAACAAGTAGCACGTCCTCGTCTGTCTCCATTTCAGTCCGGAGTCAGCAGTGACTGAGGCACATGTTCCTGATGAAGTTCTGGGGCAGATGGTGGGTGTCATTTGCTGTGTTCGCTTTACGCCACCAAACGGGTCGGCAACATCTGGCCCTGGCACCGAGCGCAGAGCAGCAGCAGCTGTGGTGCCGTGTATACCTGTCAGTCAGCAGCAGTGCAGCAACATAAGAGCATCATTTAGCCTCACGGTGTCTTTTAAAAGTCCCACTGGGCAGACAGAGACATAAACCTTGTTGTAAGTGGGAGGTGAAAACAGGGCTGGGTAGGTTACTGCTGTTGGAGGTATTTTATGTTGTTTTGTGGGATGTAAGAGAGAGCCAACAAGGCCTTCACTGAGGATGGCAAACATACTATTTTGGGTTAATTTGTTGTATTTTGTTTTACGAAATATACAGGACTAAAGCAATGGTGTTGCATGTTTTAGTCAGAGCCCTACAAAGGGTCACAAGACAAATGTATTTCAAGCTGAGTATTTCTCAGGTGATAAGAAAAATAGACATATTTGTGACTTTTCTCTAAGTTTTACTTCTAAAAATAACTCAATTAAGATCATCTGAGAAGTGAAAATCCCTCTTCGATTGAGTTGCTTACAATTTATAATCGACACAATTTATTGACATGCAACTTATAACGACAGCATACACTGTATAAAATATGGCGTAGTCTCCGTGACAATACCCATAGTTTTCTAAAGAGCCAAAGTGAAGCTCAAGGTGGGCGGCTTCTGGTGGCTCCGGCTGTCGCCATCTTGGTTTTTTTGAAGAGAGTTAAGGCACTCGTAAGCATGCATGACATCACATCTGTTGGATTTTCCCGCATTCTTCACTTTAAAAGCAGTCTACAGGCTGATTGAAGAAACCCAGAAAATCTTGGAAGGTCTCATATTTTAGGTCAGGTTACAACCTGTTAATACATTGGCAATAAAAAAGCAATTAAAAACATGTTTATACGTATAAAAACTTACATACTGTCCCTTTAACCCACACAGCTAGATACAATTCCTCAAAATCCCTTTTCTTGTATCTACCATATGTATCACATTATAAAAAATAAAAAATATCTTCTCTGTTTTTTTAAGATCACAGGTCGAATGTTTAATTAGTGAACACATTAAGAATAGAAAGAGTCACTGATGATTTATTTTCCTGTGATGCCATGACTGTAATGTTTAACGTACAATGCTTCCATTCTGTGCAGGCTGTAGAAAACAACATTGTGCCAATTCATTGATGGAACGTCCTTGTCACTTTGATTTAGACACGCCTAATTGCACACCTTCCCTGATGAGCATATGGCAACGTAACAGCCCCAAAATTGCTTCTCCTCAGCACAGTGGCACATTTGATGATGACGGAGACATTAAATCTATCCATTATTTACGGTGTCTGTGAAAAGCTATGAAAGACCATCCATTGCTCTTTAATTTACTATCCTGATGAAAACAGTTTGTCAGCAACACATAATAAAATGTATTATCAGTAAGCAATGCAAATGAGCAGCCGTGTAAAGATTAAATAAGCAGTCTTGTACCCAGCGTACCAACTTTCTTTTTTATTTTTACTTTATTTCAACACTTGAAATCAATTTCAAAGACTATAAATGAAGGTTTGTTGTTTGGAAAACTTAAATCATTTGGAGTGTAGCTCTTAATTTAGCTGCATTTATTGTGTTAATTTGATTTTGTCAATAGTTTGTTGACACTTAAGTAGTTTCTTTTCACTAACTGGTAGTCGTCAGAAATTCCTGCTATCTGCGACCACAACCCAAGAGATTGAAATGATCGTCTTTTCTCTCTTGACTCATCATAATTATGGTTGAAAAATATGACATGATGACACAGCATCACTCCCCCCACTGCCTGTGGGGCACCAATCTCTTTATACATCCGTGGTCAACACAGTCTCACTGCAGTTCAGGAAATAGTCACAGAATTGTGTTTATTGGATTTGTGTATATAGAACCGAATTTCCCTTTTCTTTTTTCATGACGCTCAGCACGACTTTCAACAACGTATTCTTCGTGCATTTTCCTACGAATGTCCAGCAACACGGAACTGTGTCAATTTCCACATTTCCATAAAACTACTTAGTTGGTGGTTTGGGTTAAAATAACACTGGAAGTGCAGTAACTTAAGTACGGAAGTTACGTGACAAATAAATCAACTTTGACTTCTGGCTTCACATGGGACACAAACACCGGTCTCCTGGTGAAAGTCCTGTGTTTTTATATACTTCCTGGGTCACTATTACGTTGATTACATACAAATTGATTTCATGCTGACCATCATGAAAAACAAATGTGAAATTCGTGTCTATGTACATGTATCAATACATTCAAATTTCGTGACTATTTCACAAACTGGTGTGCGACTGTGCGCCGGCGAGGTGCCCCTTTCTCATCTTCACCCCTGCCCTTACAGAGTATGAACACCTAAGACCTGAAAGTAAGCTAACATTTGCTTTGAATTCCAATG
Source organism: Sebastiscus tertius (assembly GCA_916701665.1). Classification (NCBI taxonomy): domain Eukaryota; kingdom Metazoa; phylum Chordata; class Actinopteri; order Perciformes; family Sebastidae; genus Sebastiscus; species Sebastiscus tertius. The sequence continues at coordinate 51,333 of CAKAOH010038594.1, read as the reverse complement.
TATAAATAGTATGTTACACGTCTAAGAACCAAACAAAGCATAACCGAGTGACACACTCATTAATTGTACTTTTCTCTTCCTGACTCAGGCTCCCACTTCATGCCTCCCTCTGCACAGCACTCAAGGGAAAAAAGACAAGAAAAAAAGGAAAAAGGGTCTTTCCTTGAGAAATGTTTCTCCTCAACGCCACACAGTTCAGTCTTGCTCAGTGGATTCCTTGACTTTTTGGCTTTGGAACACCTTGTGATCCATGAACAGTCAATAAAAAGTCAAGAAGGAGTGTGATGGGATATTGACCCCTACCCTCTGTGCATTGTGTATGGACACAGTCATCTCCAAGTTCACATCACATAGAGTGCATGCAGTACCCCAGAAACCAACCAGTACTAGGATACTGGAATAATACTGCATGACCCCAACTTTTCTGTTTGCCTATTAGTCTGAAATAATTAAGGTCAGATTTGCCCGAAGAGCCCCTCTACAAGACAGGGCTACAAGGTGAGGTAATGATGCTGGGGCCACCTTTGTTGGTAATGTACTTAAATTTTCATTGAATGAAATTACCAACAAACAACTGACAGTGAACCTGCACATATTTCAGAATAAAAGCCTCATCTTAACAAATGAAGGAATTCTGTCCACAGAAAAAAAAAACGCTTGAGGGCTTTTATTTTGAAATGAAAGCAGGAAGTGTTGATTTAAAAATAATTCTTTACTTTTTTTCCATCTCCGTAACATATTATACAGATATAGAGATTGAAACTGTAGTAATGTTGCTGGTATGATGTCAATATACAGTCAATAGATCACTTTCACTGTATGTTGTTGCTGTGAAAAATAACAGGTAACACAGCTACCACGCACTCCTGACGTTCCTTGTGTAGCCCAGGCTTTACGATACACTTGAAAAATGCCAAACTTATACTTTAACTTGTTCTGAAAACAAAAAAGTGTCACATCCTAGGAACAGATTGACATGAGTCTTTGATATAAAAAAAAAAAAAACATGCAGCATAAAGCTTCAGAATGATGCTTGCGCTGAGTGGTGACAGTATTAATCTACCATTGGACTTGAGAGTAACTCTTGATCATAGAATTGATCCCAGAGCATACTGTAGGTAGCTTTATAGTACAACTGTCTTGCGGGCTACTATTCAGGTGACAACTGGACATCTCAAAGAGAAAAAATTCACATGTCAGACTATCCTCCTGTCTTCAGCTTCAAAGAAACTCCCATGTTGAGTAAATGTATTAGTCATATCCAAGTCTATCCCTGCACAGTGCTGCATGGTGCTGGTCTTTTGATTAAGCCCAAAATCCAGATCAAAGCACTCCCCTTGGGTGTGTTCAAGGTTATAGACTAGTCTTCTGAACATAAGGACTGTCCATAATTCATCTGTGAACAACCATGTGATTTTGTTGCCTAATCCCAATAAGTGTTATTGTTTAATTCACAACATTAAGCACATTTTTACAGCAAACATTCTGCTTTAATCCATATTTGCTGGCATTTAGTCTTTCAAAACAACTTTTCCACTGCGGTCAAAAAAACACAAAGGGAAGCAAGCACCTGTATTAACAGGATGGTCTAGCAGCAATCTAACACCACCATATATTGCATTTATGTAACCACAATAACACAAAATCCCATTTTTCAAATTTTTTGGGTGATGACATCATATGATACGACAACAGACATTCAACGCTTCATTTGAAAACTTCTATACAAGCTGAATGTACAGCCCTACAAATCTGAATGTAGGTTAATTTAATTTATATGGGTACTGCTGCTGCTCCAAGTTAAAATCCAGCAACACTAATGTGTCAAATGATACGAGTACTTGGATGATGACAGCATTTATACAGCTGGAAGGCAGAACTTGCACTGTACAGGAATGTTGTTCCCCTTTTTTGCTTTACATACAATGGTAAAATTTCAGCATGTCTCTTTTGTCTATATTTCAGTATTTAGTATTGATGTAATCCAAATGTAATGGAAAGTAAACAGATTACAGTACTGGTATATTGTGATACTTGGATTGGGTTACTGATTACATTTTTTAACAGGTAATTAGTAATTTTGTATAGGATTACATTTTTAAAGTAACCCTACCAACCCTGGGTTTAGGCAACAAAACTACAATTTAACGATAGGTTTAGGCAACAAAACTACTTTGTTAGGTTTAGGAAAAGTAAAGGTTATGGTTTGGGTTAAAAGAACGTTTGTTACGTAACTTCTTAAGTAGCCTACGTGATTTAAAAATATTGTTTGGGTTAAAACAACTACGTTTGTTACGTAGCCTCAGTAATTTAAAATACGGAGTGCACCCAGGTGAGAATAGTCATGCAGCACCTAGTCAGCTATTTACACCCAGCAATAGTAGTAGTAATATGAAGTGCGACAAAGTACTGTCAAGGATAAGGACTGTCCATTATTCCGAAACCCCAAAAGTAACACAATTTTGACAAAATGACATCGTTTTGCATAATAATTAGTCATGTGCCTCTGTTTGTTGCACAGAGTTTGTATTTTTAGAGAAATGGGCTTTCAGTCCAATGGGAAATTTTTCTGACCATTTGAGTTTTGGAATAATGGCCAAACAGAACAATGGCTTGGTCACCCTGAGAGACATGATATTTATGATATACTTTTTATTTAAATTTAATACATTTTACAAAACTTAACTGTCCTGTAACACAGTTATTCATGTGTTTCAGTTAAATACCTGTTTTCCCAGAATAGCCCTCTTCTGTAAGAACTCTACAGCAGTGTGATAATTGGAAAAGGGCAGCGAGAAAAGATGTACTTCTCCAGCATTTACTGGATGGCACTGTGATTTCTGAAATGTCAGGTTCCAAATTGTTTTGCCATTTAGGCCTACAGGTGACATTTTAAACTTCTCAACAACTGCTTTTGTGTTTTGTGTCTTTTGCCAGTATCTACAGCATATGCATGTTTGTCTCACCATCATCCAACTATTGACTATCTTTAAGCAGGACATGCAGGAATGCTCGAAAGGGACTTTTAGTTCATGGTTTAGTTCCTGAGTTTGGTTCTGGTGGCTCCCAAGATACTGGAACTATTTTGTTGAAAAAGGGGCTAAAGGAAGCACAGTATTGTCCAAACAGCCTGATGTCCCTCAAAATTACTTCCATATTGGACGATTTGACACCGCACAATTTATGCCTGATGCCAAACTTCAGTGCCAACGCAGGACGGTAGTGTGGTAAAGCCTCATCCACACTGGGAATATCAGGAGCGCGTGGCGGCTGCGTTACCTGTTGTTTTTTATTTCGGCGTCCGTGTTAACAGGTTAGAGCAGCCACACTACCCGTCTCACGCGCATCTCAGCTGCGTCTCTTCTAGAGAATAGAGGTCTCGCCTATTTTTGACGTGCGCCGTGCAGTCCACTGCAAAAACAGACAGTGAAAGTGATCTATTGACTGTATATTGACATCATATCAGCTACATTACTGCAGTTTCGATGTTTCGATGTCTATCTGTAGAATATGTCACGCAGATGAAAAAAGTAAAGACTTATTTTTAAATCAACTTCCTGCTTTCATTTCAAAATAAAAGCCCTCAGCCCCTTCATTTGTTAACACAAGGCTTTTGTTCTGAAATATGTGCAGGACAGTGATGTGGAACATGCAGTGACTTGGAGAGCTCCATGAATTAATATAGTACCGGGTTTTAATTGTGGATTATAGTTTTCTCTTTGGCCATTGCCGTTTCAAAATGAAAAGGAACAGTCCTTTACGCAATTGAGCCCGTCCAGCGCTACGCGTCCGGCTCACGAAACTGTAACCAAGCTGTCAAACTGGGCGATTTTGCTCTAAAATGAATTAAATGAAACCAGATTCAGCAGTGGTGTTGCCTATTTCTCACTTACAATGTTTTCAGAAGTAGATTTCGGTGGATTGTTTAGACGAAATAACTCGGAGACTCACGTTAGCGCAGATTTGGGAAGGGAGGAGTGAGCGGAAGGGTACTCAGTTGGTTGAAATCTGCACCACTAGATTGCCACCAAACCCTAGATAAGGTGCAATACCAGAACCATGAAAAATACACTCATCATGAGTAGTATAGTGTGATCTCAAGAGACAATCTCAAGAGCAAGTAAAGCTAATCTTTCAGCAAAGATACGAGATATTTACCAGCATTAAGCAGGATCTGAAACCGCAGCTTGACGTCTCCCGGTAGGAGCACAAGGAGGAAGTCGTGACAGATGGAGGTTCTGCTCTTCCTTGTTGTCTTTCCTCCAGCTTCCCCTGCTGTTCAGCTGGTGGACCTCTTCCCATTTCATGTCTGCTGTAATTCACATAACTTTTTTTGTTGTTGTTGTTGTTGGCGCAGATATCTCATCACTCTCCAAGTTTTTTGTTCCTCTCCAAATAGAACCTGCTCCTGTATCGTCTGGTGGAACAAGAGGGTCACCGACATGAGCGGATGATTACTTGGATGGATTTCTCAAGGTGGGGGAGCAGCAGTTGGCGCTCATACTGCGGAAATCCGGCTTCACTGCTTTCCCAATCAAAGAGCTGCACCTGGCGCTTCATTAGTTCTTCCTCTTTGTCTCCGCTCTCTGTTGGCGAGTACACGTGGAAAGTTCTAATGACTTACAAATTGTCAGGGCCTGCGCCACTGCTGATAAATAATGTGCAAGAGCAAGAAACCTTTCTCTGAAGAAAAGTTTATTTGAAGAATGATGGCATCCATCTCAATGTCAGCGCTATGAATATGAATGCGCTTTGGCATAAAGCTGCGTACTGTCTTCTGTGTAAACTCTCTGTTGTTGTTTGGGGGTTTAATTCCCGTCTTCTTATCAAAGCCTCTCTCTGTATTCTAGTTGTTATAAATGTCGTTCTTTTGATGTTTGAGAAAGAGCAGCGACTGTGTTGTCTCTAAATAACATGGTACAGCGCCCAAGACTATTGACTTATATGATGACAACACCAGAGCTTTGGAGAAACAAAGACTAACAGTCAAAACTTTCTACCAGCATGTACAATAAACCTTGAGAGCAGGTTTCTGTATCTTTCTGTTGTTCGTAGTTCGTAGTTGTTCTCAGGACACCAAGCAATTACAATCTACAATCAATCTATAGCAGCATGGATTGAAAACGCTTCTAACACTATCTGACAATGTACTTTGTGCCCAGAGGTCAAGAAGAAAATAGTAAATCAAATGTAAAGTTTATTAGACAAGAAGAGGTTCAGAAATCAATATCTTGGTTGCAAGATAGGTTGCAAATGCAAATTTAAACCTTAAATTCATACATTGGGTCTTTAGCGACCTGGGACCACATTACATCCTGTCTAATTCATTCATTTAACCCATTTGTGCCCAAAGACTATAATGACACATTTGTTCTCATTGGTCAAATGTCTTGAAATTTGGTATGGGCATAGTTTGGGCAAGTATCTGATAGAAAGAATCCATACAAAATATTTATTTTATAATACATATAATGTGAACATATGTGAGTAGGTGGATCCAGGAGGATGTCAAGCAGCTTCCCGGCGTCGCCACTGAGATAGAGCCAGAGCAACACAACCTCCTTTCCACGCCAAACAAATAGAGCCAGAGCAACACAATCGCCTCTCCATGCCAAACAGATAAAGACAGAGCAACACGACCTCCTCTCCATGCCAAACAGATAGAGCCAGAGCAACACAACCTCCTCTCCACGCCAACCAGATAGAGCCCGAGCAACACGACCTCCTCTCCACGCCAGATAGATAGAGCCCGAGCAACACGACCTCCTCTCTACGCCAGATAGGTAGAGCCATAGCAACACAACCTCTAGTTCCTGAGATAAAGCCATTATCTTATATCATTTTTAATGGTAGAAAATGCTCTAGAGAGCCGTAAAAATGTAGGGATTTTATCATTTTTACATTCGATCTACATAGTTTGTGTAAATAAAAGCACAAAACAATTTAAAGTCATACAGCAGGTGAAAACATTCTCCAAACAATGGGTTTCAATGCAATTTCAGAAAATGTGCCTGTTTGCTTCTATTAAAGGTCCAGTGTGTAGGATCTGGCGGTATCTAGCAGTGAGGTGAGGACGTCAGTTGAGTAGGCGGTCCTCAATGTGGCCCACGAGACATTTGCGTTCACACTACTAAAATCATGTGGCCATATGTGGCCCAGACCACCTCCGAATGTGGTCTGAGCGATACGATCTCAATACATCCTCAATGCGTCTCGAGTGTATTCACGCCTGTACCTAGAGCTGTCCGCTTGTGATCGGATCACCCAGGACGCATGTTAAATGCCAGGTGTGAACAGGGCCTCTGTGTCTGTTTAGAGAAGCCGTAACAGCTGGTTACACAAGCACAGGAGGATGAAAGCTTTTTATGAAATCTTCACATGGTTGCATCCAGACAGGAAGCATTCATACCGTGTTTAGGTTTTTGAATTCTCATGATCTGACGTGAGTATCAGAAAGCTGTCAGCTTGTAATTTCAGTAACAATTGTGATGTGTTTTTGTGCCATTCATGATGAATTATTTCATTGAACTAAAGAAATTCTTTACTTGTCTGTGCTTAAGTGGCTCCACAGGCTTAGAATTTTGTTTAACCACTACCATAGCAGTGGAGTTCAGATGTGAGGAGAGGGCTTTTCAGAGAGCTAAAAGGTACTGGCATCCTCAGTGTGTCACAATGTGCCAGTCAACTCCCTGTCAGTGAACAGTGAACACTTTGTGCTCACTGTGCAGTATTGTTGACTTGGACGGCCTCCAGATGTAATTGCTTCTTGTCGCCGGGATATATTGTGCTGGCACACCTTTACTCATTATGTTATTTCATCACAGCATAAGCAATGTGTAATCCAGTTTGACAGCGCAGATGCCATCATTTACATTACAGAGGACACTGCTCATAAAAAGGGCCTCTGCCCAGAGGGCATGCAGAGAACCAATCAGCTGTATATCCACACAAAGCTGCAGTTTACAGTCAGTGTACAGTCAACACGTTCTCACTCACTCAGATACTGATGCTCAGTGGCCCTACGCTTCAAACTAAGACTCTCTAGGTACCCCTCTAGCATCAGTTTTGGACGACTCAGGAGGACGGCATGTCAGTTTCCACACGCTACATGTTTATCTTTTCAAAATAAACTTCGAATGTAGATTTACTTACGCAACAAAACCACTTGGTTAGGTTTAGGAAAAGATTGTGGTTTGGGTTAAAATAACTACGTTAGTTTGTATTAAAGGGACTGTTTGTAAGAATAAAAAATGTCTTGTTAACAGCGACACCTGTGGCCGTTAAGTCAACGAAAGTCAGCGTCCTGTTGCTCGCGCTTGTGCTCGCTCTACATAGACATGAACGAACATCGCTCAAAACAGTGAGGAGACACACGTCAGCTAAAACCACAATATCACTCTATATTTCAGCTGCTTGGCAGTAATGTTAGCTGACCAGACCAAGGTCTCTCCATGAATCAATGCCTCCCAACCGCGGCCGGAGGAAACAGGGGAGACACCGGAGTTTTGTTCAGAGACGATAACGTTTCTCGCTGCGGAGCCCCGTCACTTCACAAGACACGGGAAACCTCTGTTGGTCTGGAGGAGCTGCAGCAGTTATTTCTGCACAAACGTCCACTGTACATTCACTAGATATTCTCAGAGCTAAACTAACTCTTCTGCAGTGTGGAGTGTGGGCGCATGCAGGTGAGAGGTGGAGCGAAAGAGCGAGAACGAGCGCGGTGTGTGAGTGAAGGCGAGCAGGCAGAGGAGGAGAGGAGCAGAGTACAGCAGAGACTCCGGTCCTGGAGACCAAAGCCACAGTCTCCCCCGCGTCCTCTGACCGCGGCCAACACTGTTTAACAGACGGGCTTCACTAGATACAACCAAGAGGTTTTGGTGCTTCCGTGTAGTTTGTGGTGGAGTCTGAGTCTGAACAGTGTAGCCACACGTGAGACCCGCAATGATTAATACTTGTAAGAAGTTACAAACAGTCCCTTAAATAAAATAAGTATGCTTGTTATGTAACTGGCATTAGTAAAGTCCAGAAGTTACATAACAATGGTAAAATAAGTCAACTTTGACTTGGTTTCACAAAAAAAAAAATGATAGGATTCAATGCTATTTTCCATTGACTGTCTATCTCTTCTTGAATTCGTCATTCGCTCCATCTTAAATTGATACCATCCCTGGGGACCAAAGTGGTGGACCAACCAATGACTTGATTTGCCAGGGTGGTCATAGTGATTAATGCTACATCACCAATAGACCATATAAAATACCTAAAATAAAAAAGCACTGCAACATGAGAACAGTCTATAGTGCAAACAACAATAAAACCAGAAATTGACTTTCACTGTCAGCGCTCGTATGACAATAGAGATGACGCCGTGTATAGGATAGAAATACAACCCACATCTCCACGCTGAACAATCTGCTGTTCATCCAGAGTCTGCCTCTTCTCCTGCCCAGAGATTCGCAGAGATGTGGGTAAAAGAGGGGGCGACACACTGCAGATAACCCCTCCATAGGAAAGCAGAAGAAGAAGACAGAAATCCATCATCACAGCAGACTGTTTTCTTAGTCAGACAAGTAGGCATACAGTATACTGTAGCTTATTTATTAGTACCGTATGTTGACAGCATCTTGTGCGATTGCATTTTGAGATTTTCTAAATATTGAAGTTGATAAATTTGGCACGCCTTAGCAGAATGGCGCTATTCATGGTACTGAAAGAGGGATTTAAATATGGCATATTAATTTAGTGAGTGAGAGAGAGTGAAGATATTGTGCTACTTGATGAATTACATTTCTTTTATTTTTAAATTGATTTAAAATATTCCTGCAAATGCAGTGGTTAAAGTGTGTAACAATTCGTGGGATCTATTGGCAGAAATGGAATATAACATTAAAAAGTATGTTTTTCTTTAGTGTGTAATCACCTGAGAATAAGAATTGTTGTGTTTTTGTTACCTTAGAATGAGATGTTTCTATCTACATATGGAGCAGGTCCTCTTCACGGAGTCCTCCATGTTGCTGCACCATCTTTCTACAGTCGCCCAGAACGGACAAACCAAACTCTGTTAACTCTTCCTGCTTGGGCCGGAGTCGATAACGTTACTCGCTCCCGTCGCCACCGCTCGCTCTCTCTCTCTCTTGCTTCACCACTCACTTTCCATGTACACACAAACTCTAAGCACTCTGCTCTTACATGTAATCTGCAGCCTCGCCCCTTTTTTTCACAAATCATACCCTACGTACAGCCATGATGGCTAAAAGTGTGTCTAGACCAGCGGGCATCACATGACCTGCAGTTTCAAAATTGCCACACATCCCTTAGCTGTTCCTTCGGGGGCTTAGTTTACGATTGTGGTCATCTTAGGGGCCAGAAAAACAACACCGAGGAAATCAGGGTGTAAAACTGTCATTGTTCTGCAGCTGGCCAGACAGCCATACAGTCAGCTTAGTGCTTGGTTATATGTTACAAATGTCTGTTTCTGTCGATTCTCTCAAACCAAATAATGGAAAAAAAAAATCTCAAGCATGCTTTTCATTTTGTCCCAAAAAACCTGCTAATGTGTGTCATCCCTGTTGCTTGTTAATATATTCCCCCACAACCTGTTTAGCAGGCCATAAAAGCTCTGCAGTCATTGGCACAGTGTGTGAACTGGCAGCCGCCGATGGAGCGGGACGAGCTGCGCAATGATAAAAGCCTTGGGCTGTGCCAAAACGGCACCCTGGTTGATCCCGTAGTTTAATCCTGCACTTTGGAGTAGACAAACAGCAATCACTATTTAAGCCCAACAATTCCAAACACACACAATAAGAGACCATCTGGATTTTACAGAGTGGGATGGCTTTTTAATGCACGTGTTTGAACGGACGACGGGACTCCTGCTTCATTGGACAGAGAGACAGACAAGTGGAAGGATGGAGGTGGTGATGGCATGTCACTGAAGCTCCAGGCCGGTTGAGGCCCATGTTGGTGTGCTTACACAGTCCAGTCATCTGCAGTGCATGTTCATCCCATTGAATATAATCCAGGGTTTTGATGAATAGACCTTTTCCACAGCAGACATTTTGACATGTCATAGTAGGAAAAGCACAGGTGTATTCAGTAACATTAATGATAGCTGTGTTCCACTTAGGGGAGGGGCCTTGTATTGTGCATGCTGGTTCACTGGAATAGCTTACTGGCACACTTAATGGAACTGAGCCATCGTTAATGTTATCAGTTACACCTACGGTTTTCCTACGATGACAAGTCAAAACGTCTGCTGTGAAAAAAGGTCCATTGTCAAAAGCTACTGTATAATTAAGCCCTAACAGCATGTTCAAGAGGTGGGAAAAATACGTACATATCATGATATATTGTGGTATAGTCTCTTGCGATCAACAATTGCTCATGCCTAAACAACAAATGAGATCATATTGGCTTTAAGACAAACGATTCATATGCCTGTTTTCTGATCTATAGGTATCCACACTGGGAACGTCAGGAGCGTGTGGAAGCTGCGTGATTGACGCGTCGGGTGTTCACACCAGCTGCGTGTCTGCTGCGTTTCTGCTGCTGCGGCTGCTGCTGCCAGCTCTTTCTTTCTACATAGAGTTTGCCTTTCATAATGGTCATCTCATTTCATTATACATATCATTTATATTTATTTTAGACAGAAAAAGGTTAAGAAACATGTGGTAATTTGTAAATAATAGTAATAATCCACAATTTAAAACCTCGTACTATATTCATTCCTGGAGCTCTGCAAGTCACTGCATGTTCCACAACACTGTCCTGCACATATTTCAGAATAAAAGCCTTGTACAAACAATTGAAGGAATTCTGTCCACAGTGTAGCTCAGCAGGTAGAGCGGGTCGTCCTTTGGCAATTCGATCCCTGGCCCCTACAGGCTTCATGTCGAAGTGTCCTTGAGCGAGACGCTGAACCCCAAGTTGCTCCCTGGTCGCTTACAAAATACTGCTTCTAAAATACTTAGGATGGGTTAAATGCAGAGGTCAGATTTCATGTATTTACCTGTATGTACATGACAAATAAAGGTTTCATCTAGAAAAAGTGCTTGAGAGCTTTTATTTTGAAATGAAAGCAGGAAGTGTTGATTTAAAAAAAAAAGTCTTTTTCATCTCCGTAACATTTTCAACAGATACAGACATCGAAACTGGAGTGATGTTGCTGAAATGATGTCAATATACAGTCAATAGATCACCTTCACTGTCTCTTGCTGCTGTGAACCGCGCAGCTCGCGTCAAAAATAGGCGAGACCACGAATCTCTAGAAGAGAGGCAGTTGAGAGGCGCATGAGACGATCCCAGTGTGGCCGAGGCTTAAGGTGTGGTTATGTTTACTCAACTAATACTATACTCAGTTAATCCCTTACCATTCCGCCCCATTTTTTTTAAGTTTGGAGCAATTTTTAACCTCCTTCCCAACTAGTATAGTAGTAGGTTAGCTAGTATGACATGGTTGATACCAATGGATTCTTTAGGTTTTCTAGTTTCATATGATGCCAGCTTTAAAACTGAGCCCGCTTCAACCTAAAAATCCCAAGTTGCATTAATGCATTAAAACAAATTTGTGTTAAAGCATTATTATTGCGTTAACTTTTGACAGCCACAATATATATGTATATATAATACAAAAGGCGTAAAAAGACTCTGTCAGGTAACTGATTATAATATATTAATATAATATAATATAATTATGTAGATAGATAGTTAACGCTTTGTCAATGGATAATAATTGATTTCTGGTGCATTTATAAATTATGGTTATTATAAAGAGTTACCAACATTTAAAATCAGGCATGTTCAGCCTTTCTTCTACTGACGTGATGGCAGTCATTACGTTGCACTGAGTGTTTTAAAAGACTCACAATAAAGAATTGATTGCATGGGTGTTGTAGAGGATTGCATTAGATTTTACAGGTATCCCCGGGTGCCAAATACACCGGTGTTAGAAAGTTGGCTTAAACAGAATTCAAAATGCTCCATACCCAGTGGCTCTACAGCTGGCCTTCCATCTCATTTAACCATAATAACTGGGTTGTTGGGATCATCAGGATTGCAGGACAGCGGCTTTCAGATGGACGTAATGGACGGAAATTATGCAAATGTGCTCAGAAATTGCATGAAATTGGTTTTGAACTGGCTTTTTTTTTTTTTCGGTGGGAGAGACATCCAAAAAAGAGAGCCCTGCTATGGGTTTCAGATTTTTCTTTTACTTCAGTAAAACTTTAGATCTGGCCACATGAAGTATTCCATCTATTCCATCTGTTTTTCTGTCTTCAAATATTTTGGCACATTCTGCATGTTCAGCCCGTATAAATGCCATGATAATGCGCAAGGCTTTTAACGTAAGTATACCTTTCTTGATTACCTTGTGTCTTTTTTACGCCATTTATCCTGTACTGACTGCAATGTAAACGCATTACGCATATAAATGCTACGGTAACGGCCTGTGACAGTTTCCCTTCCCCTAACTAAACTAAATTAGTTGTTTTCTTGCTTAAACATAACTTAGTGGTTTTCTTGCTTAAACATAAGTTAGTGGTTTTCTTACTTAAACATTATTTATTGGTTTTCTTACTTAAACATAAGTTAATGGTTTTCTTGACTGAACTTGACTGCGTAATCATGACATGCGGAATGTCTGTGTTTATACGCCTTCCTGTGAGACCGAGTTGGCATGTTCATCAAGTGCCCTGGGTGTTTCGGGTGGAGGAGGACTGTGAGAAGCCAAATCCATTAGAACACAATCTGCATTCCCCTCCTCCATTGACAGACACAGAATACAAAGTATCTCAACCAGTGATATCATTAAACCTCTCTGCCTTTCCTTCTAACACTCATTTCTATGTCTATCACCCAGGTTTTGGCTCATTAATCCTCATTAAACTTATATCACTCATATTTAATCACTTGTTTGCTATTAGGCCTGTAGTGCTGGCTGTGATTATTGCACACTATCTCAAGTGTTGAGTGGGCAGAAGCAGAAGAAGCAAGTCCTCATTGACTGAAACTAATGCAGAGGGCTGGCTATTGACATCTCTGAGGACCACTTTCCTTGATGTACCTGCGTCCAAATGACTTCCTGTCCACTGCCACATGAAATACAACTCGTGAAATAGCACTGTATTTTCTTAGGTGCGAATGCACACACACACACAGCAGGCAGATAAACACGCCCTCCTCTCTCACACACCCTGATAAATAATTTGGGACGGCTCCTCAATTTTCAAAGATGTGAATTCTGCATTGATTCCTACACCCTGCTCTGCTCTGCTCAGCAGCACGCCTGTAGATGGAGAGGAATTTTGTAGAAGCAATTAGATACGGGCCAGCTGCTAAGAGGGTGATGAGCAGCACACACACATACTTGGATACTTGGATTAATTAGCATTTTTCACCCAGGTTACAGACAGAAGCACACATGAAGCAGGTGGCCATCTAGATAGTCTAGTCGATCTGCTGAAACCAGACCAAAGCTATGTCACGCATTAAATTCAGAACAAAAGACGTAAGTGCTCATATTTGAATCTTAGAGCTGAACTCTAACACACATTTATGTGGTCATGTAGAGGAGAGCAGGGCTGGTAGTCACTGTGCTTTTCTCAGCTGTCATAGGGAACACTGTAACATGATTTTTCCATCACATGTATGTCCTCTTGTTTTGAATTTCTCCTTGTTTTCAGCATTTTTTCTGCATTTTTCAGCCGTGACCGCCGTATGAGAGCTGTGAAGAGCAGCGGCCGTGAGCTAGCCAGTGGTGCATGCTCACATGCACTAAAACAGTCGATAAGACTGTTGTCATGCTTTTAAAAAGGCACTATAAGCACCATAGATTTGGGTCAGAAGGGGCCTACTAGACCAACTACTAGGTTTTATCATCTATTCATGTAGTCAATCACTGAAAGAAAGTATAAAAGAACACGACAGCGTCTGCTAGCGACCGTAGTAATTATGACAGAAGCAGAAGTGGAAGGCAGGCGCTATAGTACAGACAGTGTGAAACTCCATAAGGGGTGGAGATCAGGAACGATGGATGGGACACAAAACACAGGGTTTTCACCCAGGAGACCGGAGATTGCATCCTGTGTGAAACTAAAGAAGTTGCAGCTTTGTTGCCTAAACCTAAAGAAGTTGAAGTTTTTTTGCCTAACCATAAAGAAGTTGTAGTTTTGTTTCCTAAACCTAAAGAAGTTGTAGCTTTGTTGCCTGTTTTTCACTCAGTTTTACAACATATTAGGACGTGTTACTTTTAAATTTCATTTTCAATTTTACAACGTAGTAGGCGTAGTAGGCCCCTACTGACCAACATCTATGATGCTTATAGTGACTGATAACACCTTTTTCGTGGCCTGATAACAGTTGAATTAGGTGACTAAAAGCATGTGTGGCTGACCAAAAGCAAGGAGAAGCTCTGATTCCAACACACACACACAGAGGGAGAGAGACTTCATTCTCTTCTCAGGTAGACATTACTCCTCTATATATTTACAGAGACAACAGTTGTTTGATGCTATATTAATGCTCTGGATATCAAGAAAACACCTTTAAGAAATTATCATACCTAAATAATCTCTGTGGTTAAGATTTAGGTACCTGAATAAGGGAAGATCATGGTCATGGAGACAATTTGCTTTAAAGAGTAACAACACCCAATTGTTTTCTTGTAGTATTCATACAGTACATTTATTACTCTTCAAGCAAATAATTCACCAACATTTATAATAACAGTTGAGTGCATAATGCTGGTGGAAGAAGTTTTCACCTCAAAATACTCAAACGTTTCAGGGATGCTTGTGTGTACAAAAGCCTTGATTTGGGCTTGATTTTGGGCTATGTCAGGGGTCAGCAACCTTTACTATCAAAAGAGACATTGTAGACAAAAAAAAATCTGTCTGGAGCCGCAAAACATTTGAGCATTGTGATGAAGGTAACACAGCTTATAGTCTTATTACGAGAATAAAGTCATAACTTTATGAGAAAAAGTCGTAATATTAAGTGAATAAAGTCATAACTTTTCGAGAAAAAAGTCGTAATACTACAAAAATAAAGTCATTACTTTACGAGAAAAAAAGTTGTAATATTAAGTGAATAAAGTCATAACTTTACGAGGAAAAAGTTGTAATATTACAAACATAAAATCATTACTTTACGAGAAAAAAAGTCCTAATATTATGAGAATAAAGTCATAACTATACGAAAAAAAAGAAAATAACACGTGAAATTACTACTTTATAATATTATGACTTTATTCTCATAATACTACGACTTTTTTTCTTGTAAACCTTTGACTTTATTCTCGTAATATTATGACTTTATTCTCAAAATCTCAGATTTATTTTTTTTCCTCAATGTGGCCCTAATACTCGCGTACCGTCGTACCATAGACCTACAACAATGATAAATAAAAATGAAAATGTAAACCAAAAACAGTTATTCATTTCCATTTTTAATAATCCACAGGGAGCCACTGGAGAATAGCTAAAGAGCCGCATGTGGCTCCAGAGCTGCAGGTTGCTGAACCCTGGGCTATGGAAATAAAATAGATTTAGCAGGGCTATAACTAAGTAGTGGAACTTCCCACGGACACCATAGGAGCCTTTCTCACAGGAGAGACAGCAACTCTTGGTTGGTCACTGTGTGGGCAGCTCTTGGCCAGTGGCCAACTCCGACGGGCAACCGATCCATGTATCCTACTAACAGAATCATTACTCTCATCATGTTTACAGAGTTCTGTTCTGACTCTTGACCCACCCGTCCATTCCTGCTTCACCATCTGGTTCTCGGTGAGGGTCATCTGCAGCACATTGACATGCTGAGGTAGTTGGATTTGTTGCTGTTGAATGCCGATTAGTGCCATGAGGGGCTTTGGTTCTCTGGATGGCATTTAAATCTTATTCATGTCGATTGAGATCAGCGTCACGAAAGGAAGCTCAATCCAGCCCTGCTTAAGTAATGAGATTCTTATAAATGCATACATTACTGCCAGCTGTCACTGCGGCCTCTCTGCATTATGATCATTTATGCATGTCATATCTAATTTGAAAGTACCTTTTTTTACATCCATTGATTTAACCAGCTTGCCTTAGTTTGTCCTTTGGGCTTCTTGACAACAATGTCATATTAATTACTTCTCTCTTGAAAAAAAAGAAAAAGTAATGTCAGTTGGAGGAGGCAGCTGAAGGGTCATAGAGACTTTATGCTGCTTATAGATGCTGTCGTATCAAGAGTGGAGCAGTGAGGCGTTCCCTGGCTGAAAGCCACCACTTTGACCTTAAAAAGATTGGGGGTCTTTGATAAGGATGTGCTGATGAGGAAAAATGAGTTGCTATTTATTTAAACATATATGAACTATGGCTGTCAAAATCGACGTGATAATAATGCAAATTTGTTTCAAGATCACGGAATTCTTTAACGCATTAATGCATCTTGAGATTTTTAGGTTGTAGCAGGTTCAGTTCTAAAGCTAGAATTAAGAAAAACCAAAATAATTCATTGGTACCAACCATGTCATGCTAGCTAACCTACTACTACACCATTGGGAAGGAGGCTAAATAACGCTCCAAACTTACACTATATTTTGGCGAGGAAAAACTGGCATGGCCATCAATGGGTTCTATGGGTACCATGGGTACCCACGAGTCTCCCCTTTACAGACATGCCCACTTTATGATAATCACATGCAGTTTGGGGCAAGTCATAGTCAAGTCAGCACACTGATACACTGACAGCTGTTGTTGCCTGTTGGGCTGCAGTTTGCCATGTTATGATTGGAGCATATTGTTTTATGCTAAATGCAGTACCTGTGAGGGTTTCTGGACAATATCTGTCATTGTTTCGTGTTGTTAATTAATTTCCAATAATAAATATATACATACATTTGCATTAAGCAGCATATTTGCCCACTCGCATGTTGATACATTTTGATCAGATAAAAAATGTGCAATTAACTTTTAATTAATAAATAACAAATACTTTTATCGATTCATAGCCTAATATTTACATATGTGTATAATATGTGTTTCATTCTACTATGTATCATATTCAAAGACAATTTTTTGTCAACATTCAGGAGACTGTCCTTTGGTAAATTAGTTCAAATACCTTAAATGACTGTGTGTGTAGTGACTGACCAAGAAATGGAAGTTTTGCACTTTTTTAATGGTCGTCCTTCCCTCTCATGGGAAGCCTTCTGAATAATGTCAGTTGCTGGTGACTGTATCACAGCTCTCTGCGGAGCCCCGTCACTTCACAAGACACGGGAAGCCTCTGATGGTACAGCAGAGACTCCGGTCCTGGAGACCAAAGCTACGGTCTCCCCCGCGTCCTCCGACTGCGGCCAACACTGTTTAACAGACGGGCATCACTAGATACAACCAAGAGATTTTGGTGCTTCCGTGTAGTTTGTGGTGGAGTCTGAGTCTGAACAGTGTAGCCACACGTGGGCGACCATGGGACACCGACCCGCAGTGATTTATACATGTAAGAAGTTACAAACAGTCCCTTTAACAAGCAATTTCTGATTCTTACATAAAGTCCCTTTAAACATAGTAACTGCCATATGGGTAGTTCTGGAAGGCACTCAACCTATTTAGTCAATCAGGTATGAACACTTGCTTTCCTTGCCAATAGGGGCATAAGATCAGAAAACGCTCATGTGAGTTGTTTAGGAATGCACTGAATAATAATATTATTCTGTAATCTACTGTATCGTCTTGTTTCCTGGAATATCAAAGAGTCAGCTTTCTCTCTGAAAGACACAGCATACTTTCAAAAACACCCTGATTCCACTGCTGTGGGCTTGAGGTGAAATAGTTTTGCAGTGAAAGGCATGCATAACACTCACCTCTCTCTGTATCTGACACACCTGAGTGGATATCTCCCTAATCACGGCATGTCATGGAAAGTGCAAACTGTATAGCGAGCCAGATCAAAAGCACACAGGCGACTTTTACTTCCTCAAACTTTAAATTGAGCGTGAAAAAGCCCAGCTCGCCGGAGCAGATAGCATCGAGGCTGAGCAGTATTCACTGGCCGTGTCTCATTTAATGCTGCTCTCGTCTCCCATATTTGTTTCAGCCCTTGTTAAAGTAGCCATCTGTGAAGACAGGGATCCTTGTAAAAGCGCACAGCGATATCTGACAATGTGGCCGTCCAGAGCAAGACACACACGTTTCATTTATCTTTCCCTGGTTTTACGTGACATATAGTCACATCAGTTGTTTAACCCATAGCAAGGAGAATCATAAGATACTGGCTCACTGTTGTTGGAGGTTTGAGCTGTAGTTCAAAACCAAATCTTTTCTGCATCAGCATTAAACATTATTAGAGAGAGCTCTTTGCATCGGGGTCTGTTTAGTACTGTTTAGTGTAGTAAAACTGGGTCTGGGTCTTATGAGGAACATTCATTTTGGTACAAACTAGACAGTTTCATCAGCTGTCTCGGAGCAGAATGGCTGCAATCACTGATGTAAGAGTAGTAAACTTTGAGTACACAACTAGTTTACACCCAAGTTGTATTTTGTGCTGCAACTATAATATGGACAACACTACAAGTGAACTTATAGGTATACTGTTAGTTTACTATACTTGTAGCCCATTTTGTTAGTTTATGAAAGTACACTTTAAAGTATACTCTCAGTAAACTACTAGTTTAATAGTTTTTACTGCAAGTACACTTGTAAGTTTCCTTAAGTGAACTAGTACTTAGCCAAATCGACTTGTACTTTTCTGTATACTTTTCAGTATAAGCCAAGTATACTTGGGCTTTTCTGTAACCTTGCCAAATACACTTACACTTACCAAGCATACTTAAGAAAAATTTAGTTTAGTTTATCTCTGATAAGTACATAAAAAGTAATCTGAAAGCGTACTCTCTTATTTTAAGTTTAAAAGCAGTATTCTAATAGCACACTTGAATAAACTTATTTTCTGTAAGGGGTGGAGAGCTGGAGTGGGGAGAGGAGGACCCTCTGTCCCTGTTGAAGCCATCTCAATAATAATAAATAATAATAGTAATAATAATAATAATAATAATGAATTTAATTTATATAGCACATTTTAAAATACAGCGAAATCTCAAGGTAGTGTACTGTTTAGCTGTAAAATGAGAAAGTTTGTGACACGACAGCCATGTTAAGATCAGTTGAGGAAATACCAAGAAATGCCCACCAGCTGGAGCAAACTTTCTCATTTTACAGCTAAACAGTGCACTACAAGATGTTTCTGACAACATTTGAGGAGAGAAATAGGCATTACAGTAACAGAATATTAATTGTATTATTATTTGATTGAAGTCGCGAGTGATTGACAGTTGCCTCCGTTGAATGAACAGCCAATAGTAACACTCTCTCTCTCTGAAATGACCTGTGATTGGACAAAGTCTCCCGTCACAGGCTAGATTTTCTAAAGCCTGAAAACAGAGCCATGAGGAGGTGCAGAAGTCTAGTTTTCTATCAGAACACTTGAATTACAATATGCTGAAAAGTTAATATAGGATTTTTTCCCAATGATGCCAAAAATATACTGCCTGCTGAAGCTGAAACTTCCTTCAGCTAAATTCAGACAAAACCAGGGTTCTTCAGAAAGAGACTTTTAATTGAATTACACAGATATTGATGTATCAGTTTAAAAAAATTGTCTGCATTATTATGCAATCCCAAACAGAGACCAAACCCAAAGCTAGACAAAATGTGCCATAACCCCCTGTGAACACAGTCTGCACAAACATAAGAGAGGAAGTCATATTGTGTATTGAGTTTGCAGATTGCTCTGCACAGAGGACAGGCTGGGTGTTTATGGTCATTGTGATTTCTTTGTAGAGACTTTTCCCTCTCATGTGCAGTCCAGCTTTACAGGAAAAGAGGGTGGAAGTTTTTTATCGGAGGCCTCTGGAGAGAGCAGAAAGCACAGGCCCCAGGGCCTATCTGTTAGTTCTACACAGAGGGAGGTAGCTGTGGAGAGCAGGAGAGGAGAGAGGACGTCCCTCTGTCCCGCTGGGAGCCGGCAGGCAGCAGAGGAAGGAAACCAACAATTGGTTTAATAGTAGGTGCTTTTCTGCTTGGCACAAAGTGACTGGCAGCCTCTCAGGAGACTGAAGTGGGTATTCAGGGAGTTTTCAGGGTCAGTATTTAAGGAGCAAAAGGGGCACTTCACCAATTTCACGTGAAGCTCAGTTTACTGGTAGTGTGGAGTGCTATTCAGCTCGTAAAAACAGGTGTCTTTTTGTGGTTCTGGAGGAGCTTTATCAAGTCTGAGAAAATAACCCTGATGATGTCATCAGATTAATGATGTAATCAGGGTTCTTTCAGTTTGGGCACCGAGACTACAAGTGTATCTGCCTGTGATAGAAACTTGGGAGTTTAAAAAATGTGGGTGTTTGGTATGGAAGACAGAACATGCCAAAATAAAAGAACGTAAATAACATAATAACATAAATTACGTGATAAATGAATAAATGTCATTAAAGGTAGCAAATATAATATTAAAAATAAATGTAGCCATTAATCAATTGATAAAATGTGACGTAAATTGATATTTCTGTTTTAATTTGCTTCTTTATTTACTCTTCTGTATAATTTTCCCTTTTATTTATTTATGTTTTTATTTTTTTATTTATTTTTGCATTATTTTTCTATTTTTGCCTTAATTACATTTCATTTTAAATGTATGTATTTATTTATTTTTGCATTTTATTTCTGTATTCTTTTCTATATACATTTATTTATAAACTTCTTTATGCATTTCTAAAAATAAATAAATACATACATACAAAAGCTCTGCAAAGTTACAAAAGCCCAAAGTCCTCTCCCCCACAGAAACACTGCTCCTGAACTGCCTGAAACGCCTCGCTTGAAGTCCTACTTTTTGTTCCGTAACATGGTGATGTCACCAAGTAACACATTCGCCTACCGACTAGTTTGGCACGCCCTCAAACAAAGCTAGCTAGAGCGGAGCTGGAGCTGAGTCCGAAGAGTTAGGTTTGGTTGACCAATGACAACGGTGGGCTAGCTGACCAAAGAGGTGATATAATGCTGTAGGTATAATAGGTCCTCTTTAAGCTACCCCATTTCCAAAATGTCTTCGACAGTGCTTAACCTAGAACGACAAGCCCTTCTTTTTAATTGGAGTCAGTGTTTCGACCCAGTTGCTGTTATGCCCCGAGCAGAATGTGGGCACTTATCTGAAGTACTGTACATAAACACATGCCAATAAACCAATTAATGAACAGACTCCAGACGTAACGTGTCTGCACCCAACTGAATTTGACAACTTTTGATTCTATGGCAAACTTAAAACCAATTAAAAAAGTGCATAATTAGAACATACTGCAGTATTGCAACCAAAATGATTTCTCTTTTTTTTTTGGAGAAAATCCTGTTTGGCAGTGCCTGTAAAATTGAAGTCATGTTGTTTTAATGAGCTCTGCTGCCTTTGCATACCCATGAGCTCCCTAATTGGCCGGATGACCTGAAATACACACCTGCAGGGCACGAGGGGTCACAGGCAGAAAGAGAGAGAAGCCGGCTGGATTTCCACCTGGGCCGGACACGTCAGTGCTGGCAGGTCAGTGACTACGACCTCTGCGGTGACCTCTCCAATAAATGCGGAGATAATAAATGAACGTGACACCGAGTACGGGAGCGCTGGGTGGAATTAGCTCTGAAGGTTAGACTGGACGTCTGAGCGGCGTCTTTGCAAATTAGCTAGAGGTGTCCACCCCTGTGGGACAGAAAGCATTGTGTTTCTGCACCTTGTTCTCTAGAAAGGCTCTCACCTTTGTCAACAACAATGTGGCATTATGAAGATTCAGTGGCAGTGTAATGGGGACATTTATAACAACCAGGCTACAATATCAGACAACCATTGTGGTGTGCAAAGAGATATGTGCACTTGATAATGTGGTGACTAATAATGAAGACTAGTTTAGAGCTTGCAGTGGCATTATGACCTTAGCTGGTCTGATGCTGGTTAAAGGAGGTATCACTATAGATCAGACAGGATAAGCACGTGGTCAAAATATCTTCTAAGCTGTAACAGAACAGGTAACAACAGGCAGGCAGACAGCAACAGGACAGCAGGGCTAGAACTTAACAGCAACACAGACCAGATTGATGTTTCACCAAAGCGATTTGCGAGCACTGCTTACATGCAGGTTGCAAATGGTGCCAGCATCCTGTTTCACAAATAACGGTTGCGGATACATTTGCAAGTCTTAAGCCCAGGCCACACGGAACAGCCAGCAGCAGCGCGTGGCAGCAGCAAGCGTGTGGCGGCAGCAGCAGCGGTGCGGCGGCAGCAGCAGCAGCAGTGCGGCGGCAGCAGCAGCAGCAAGCGCGTGGCGGCAGCAGCAGCAGCAAGCGCGTGGTGGCAGCAGCAGCAGCAAGCGCGTGGCGGCAGCGCGTGGCGGCAGCGCGGCGCAGCTGCAGCAGCGCGGGGCGGCAGCTGCAGCGCGTGGTTAATGCCCTGGCACACCAAGCCAACAGTTGGCTGTTAAACAGTTTGGGGCCGTTGGTGAGCGTCCGTTGACCTAGTTTTTGCGGTGTCTCTAGTCTGCCCGTATTGTGTTTTTTCGGCCGATTCAGCATGTTGAATCAGAGAAATCACTCTGATTGGCTGTGCAGCTTAAACAAATCAATGCACGAGAAAAGAAATGGAAGTGAGGAAAGCAAGCCAACGAGTAAAGTCAAGAGGACACACACAGAAGGCTCTTATTAATTTTCATCTTCACTCATCTGATTATTGCAGATATTTTCACAGCGACATGAACATCTGGAATGAAGCTAAGTGGTGAGTGAGAGTGGTGTGGAAACGGTCGGCATGTTGTTTCATGTACGTATCATAACAACAGCTTATATATCCTCCGTCCTCGGTCTTCCTGTTTCCCTTTTTGAATGATGAATACAGACTACCGCCGCCTGCTGGTGTGGAGAGTTATTTCCTCTCACGCAGGCGCAGAACGTACGTGGTAGTTGGCCGTTTGCGGTGTGTTCAAGTGCAACTTTTTGGCCGAGACAATGGCGACGTGAGGTGACGCAACTGGTGGCCTTTGTCGCCACTAGTTCTTTGATGTCGGGATGTTTAGGGTAAGTGTTGGGGTTAGGCATTAAGTGGTGATGGTTAGGTTAGGGTTAGGTAATGCATTATGTCAATGAGGGTCCTCACAAAGACGTATAGGAGTATAGGAATCTGTGTGTGTGTGAGAAAGAGAGGGAGGTACACCCTGGACTAGAATACAATGAAATTCAAATTTCACATTTTTGCTCTCCCATTCGCAGCATCAGAAGCGTGTGGAATGAAAGCCTGTTGGTCACCACACGCTGGGCAGCTCACAGGAGCACTATTGATCTTCGGCTTTGAAGCATTGTACGCCACATGGGGCAGACAGGAGAGTGCGGGAAGTGGAGCGATCACTCCTCCACCTCCTCCTTCAGGTCCAAAGTCTTCCATTATTTCAATCAGGCCAGCCTTCAAAGAGTGTCCCTCTCCCTGCTCCCCAGAGCACTGCCCTGCATAGGTGAGGCAGACAAGTGAAGTGGTAAATGTGTTCATTTGTAGGCGGCACTCATTTTATCGACTTTTTCAAGGCCGGCTGATAGATGTTGCATGGGGGCTAGCTCAACGGGGAGAGTCACTTAACCAAAGGGCATCTGTCAACTCCAAAAACAGGTTCACGCATTCCCAGCCACAGCTGATGAATCTTTTAATAAGAAACGTCTTATTAAGGAATAAGTCTCACATATGGCCTCTCACTCATTAAGTGGGTGTGGAAAACTTTTCAGCAACTTGGACAATGTTTGGCCTACCTAGGAAGAACATTCTTAGGTCCTGTCCACAAGTATACACATATTTTTTAAAAAAGTATATTTTCCTGTAAGTGTTGGCCTCTCGTCCACATGCAATCAGAGTTTTGGGTCACAAAAAGGATATTTTTGTAAACGCCTTCCAAGGTGCAGATTTGATTGATTGATTGATTTGATTGTAAACGGAGTGTTTGGGAAACGATGACGTCCTCTCCTTGTTTCATGCCCATTCTTGCTTTGTGTAACGAGCATGCACCAGAAACTAAATAACAAAGATGGCCGACTACCGGCTTTTTTACGTTTTGTTAGCGCTGCTCGGACTTAACATGTTCCAGTCACAGGAGGCCAAAGCAGGAACACATTAAACAGGTGGAGGCCAAATGGTGACTGAATGAAGGCGAGGTTTGAAGACGATATATTCAATTTCCATTTATTTTTATATAGCGTCAAATCACAACAGAAGTTATCTCGAGACGCTCTTTATATAGAGCAGGACTTAGACCGTACTCTATAGTTTAGAGACCCAACAAGATCCATCAAGAGGACTGCATTGGAATGCGCTGTGGACAGGAAAAACTCCCCGTTTAGTGGGTAGAAACCTAGAGCAGAACCGGGTGCGCGACCAGTTGGGTTTTGAGAGAGAGAGATGGAGAGAGAGAGGGGAGAGGGTGAGAGAGAGAGAGAGAGCGCACAGCAACAGAGATGGAGTGCACAGCAACCACAATAACAGCACAGCAGCTGTAAGAAATAATAGAAATAGGACTAATAACAAAAATCAATAGCAGTGGATGTAAGAGTGATAATACAACTATTGGAATTAATAGCTGTAATAATAATAGAAGTATAACTAATACTAATAATAATAAAAAAGGCTGATAATAATGATGGTACCAGTGGGTGTCATGCAGGCAGCAGACACTCAGCAGATGCAACCATGATCCAGGTGTAACCCCGATCCAGGTGTAACCCGATCCATGGACACCTGCGAGACGAGAAAGCACAAAGACTCCGAGAAAGAAATCGAGTTAGTAACATGCATGAATGGAACATGAATATACAGAAGGAGAAAGGAGAGAGGAGCTCAGTGTGTCATATGAAGTCCAGTCTAGGCCCTACTACCCTACTACGGTTAGAAGGAGCCCTCGTTTGTGTTTTAACAACATTTCACTTATGAGTTATTGATCCGGGAAGTTTGAATCTGTCAATATCTTTCCAACTTAACCGAAGTACATCATCTAGGGGGGCTCCGTATATCAAGAATGCGTGGACTGTCAGGAATGATTGGAGGAAGTGCCCTATGAAGTAACTTTTTCCCTTAAGTTTTCTCCTAGGGGTTTAGGGGGGCTCCGTAAAAAAGTGAAAATATAGTGGGACATATTTTAAAACTACATAACTTTATGTATGTTTAACCCATCAAATTTAAATATTTTAATAACCAGTGAGGGTTTCAGAATGAATCTGAGCAGTAGATTCCACTGTGGAGTCCATGGTGAGACAATGGTCTGTCGACACATTATGAAATAATAACGAAAGACAGGCTTCTTTCTTATCGTCGCTCCTTTTCATAGTGAATAATGAAGTTCTTTCTCTGAATTATTATTCAAGCAAAATTATTAATTTGCTTTCTAGCACAAGAGGTTTGACATATGGGAGGCTGTGAATTGGAGCACGGGAGCGGAGGCCTCACTGGCTGTCATACCCAGCAGATGTAGTCATAATGTAATCTCAGGCAAGCAGCAGCAGAAATGGACCTGTCACAGCTCTGATGAGCTAACTGTAGGCGGAGATAGGAAGAGTTGAGTCAGAACGGTAAACCTCAGCCTCCAATTCAGATTAAATCTACATCCTGCATTTGGTGTTTATTGAGATGTCAATCATGTTGTTCGCCTCATATATTACCACACTATTTTCTTCCTTTCAAGACTGTTTATTACGACAGGAATCCACATGTCACCAGCAGCCAGGCCTGTGTTGTCCTGTCTGTCTGTCAGTCCGATGCTTTTCTAATTAGATTTACAGCTGATATGTGTCTGCAATGTGATCTCAAGGCATATCAACAGCACGCCGCTTTTAAGGGACATTCCGCGTGTCATGATAAGCATTTTAAGCTTTTCACGTGTCATTTTAAGCTACGGGGTTAACGTTGTGAAAGGTTAGGTTTATGCAACAAAACTATGGTAACAGCGAAAGTTAGGTTTAGGCAACAAAACTACGGCAACAGTTAGGTTCAGGCATCAAAACTACAGTAACGGCAACAGTTAGGTTTATGCAACAAAACTACGGTAACGGCAACAGTTGGGTTTAGGCAACAAAACTACGGTAACGGCAACAGTTGGGTTTAGGCAACAAAACTACGGTAACGGCAACAGTTAGGTTTAGGCAACAAAACTACGGTAACGACATTTAGGTTTAGGCAACAAAACTACGGTAACAGTGACAGTTAGGTTTATGCAACAAAACTACAGTAACGGCAACAGTTAGGTTTAGGCAACAAAACTACGGTAACAGCAACAGTTAGGTTTAGGCAACAAAACTACGGTAACGACATTTAGGTTTATGCAACAAAACTATGGTAACGACATTTAGGTTTATGCAACAAAACTACGGTAACAGCAAAAGTTAGGTTTAGGCAACAAAACTACGGTAACGGCAACAGTTAGGTTTAGGCAACAAAACTACGGTAACGACATTTAGGTTTATGCAACAAAACTACGGTAACAACATTTAGGTTTATGCAACAAAACTACGGTAACAGTGACAGTTAGGTTTATGCAACAAAACTACGGTAACGGCAACAGTTAGGTTTAGGCAACAAAACTACGGTAACGACATTTAGGTTTATGCAACAAAACTACGGTAACAACATTTAGGTTTATGCAACAAAACTACGGTAACAGTGACAGTTAGGTTTATGCAACAAAACTACGGTAACGGCAACAGTTTAGGCAACAAACCCACTTAGCTAAGTTAGTCGAGGCAGATGGCCACCCAACCAGAGCCTGGTTCTGCCCGAGGTTTCTACCCGTTAAAGAGGAATTTCTTGTTGGGTCTCTAAATTATAGTAGAGTTAAATTATTATAGAGTACGGTCTAGACCTGCTCAATATGAAAAGCGTCTTGAGATAACTTCTGTTATGATTTGACGCTTTATAAAATTAAATTTGATTGAATTCCGTTTAGTAAAAACATCATGGTTGGGCTTAAAATAAGAACGCAAACTAAGTAGGGCTGTCAATAGCTTAAAAAATGTAATCGTGATTAATCGTATCATTTTCCATAGTTAATTTATTGGAAATTAATCGCACATTTGAATCCGTTCAAAATGTACCTTAAAGGGAGATGTGTCAAGTATTTAATACTCTTATCAACATGGGAGTGGACAAATGTTCAAGAGACCCCCTTTGAAAATGGCCATGCCAGTTTTTGGAGTTTGGAGCATTATTTTGCCTCCTTTGGTTGGTACCAGTGGATTCATTAGGTTATCTAGTTTCATATGATGCCAGTATCTTCACTCTATCTTTAAAACTGAGTCCGCTACAACCTAAAAAACACAAGTTGCGTTAATGCGTTAAAGAAATCAGTGACATTAAAAGGAATTTGCGTTAACGCACTATTATCACGTTAACTTTGACCGCCCTAAAACTAAGTAAAATATGTGCATAAACAACATAAGTACGGAAAACACGTCACAAACTTCACTAATGTAACTTCAAAACAACTCAACAACACCTTTGGCTTCACACGGGGCACGAACAGCGGTCTCCTGCGTGAAAGGCCCTCACTATGTCACTTGCTCTGAGCGTCGCTCGTTATTCTACATCACTAGTGTGGCATATTTACACGGATGGTGTTTACATTGAACTTATGCCTGGTTCAGAATACACGATATCAGCCCGATTATAGCCTGACACGGTTGTCGTAGGGGATCGGGAACGATAAATGAGTGTCGTGTGCGAAAATCGATTCTCTTATCTCGCGTAGTGTGTCATAGTACACGACAACCGACGCCACGTCTGGGACGCCCCGCGACACCCCGAGGAAGTCTAGCCTGTCAAAATGTTTCGTCTTGACACGCCTAGTGTGACATCTCCAACGACGTGTTCCTTTGCGTTGACCAATCAGGTGCTCTACCAGCGCTCAGTCGCAGTCAGGTCACTTGGTAATAAACAAACATGACGAACAGGAGGAGGGATGCTGAGTTTGCTGCTGTCAGGTGGGACAACGAAACTGACTCAAGTATGGACAGCCCGTACCGTCCTCTTTGTGCCACCCAGGAGAACATCCACAACCCTTTTTTCTTTCTTTTCTTTTTCTTTTCCCAACACAAGACCGCCAGCACCACACACAACGCTTTTGTCGCCATGATTGACAGTTGCTTCAACAGCCTCCCCGATGACATCTGAACTCGCGCATGATCGTGGAATACGACGTGCCGTGATTGGTCGTGGTCATATGTGTAGTCTTGCCAGTCACCTGACCGAGACACTGCAAGAGTTTATGGCGCTGTGATCGTTAGATCTGACATGGTGACCATCGTCAAAGATAATAATATCCTGTAGTCTGATCCCGGCATACATAGCATGAAATAGACATACACTAGCATGGAAAAAGACAACACCAACACGCGGGTCTATTCAACTGATGTTGCCTCAAAGAGGGACCGACCCACTCCCCATCAGACCTGGCTTTTCCAGTTGTATGGGACATTGACGATCAGTGTAAGATGATGTGGGAAATGTGTGTCTACAGAAAGACTATGACTATAAACAACAGAGGGATTAAGCAGTCTCTAGACTACCATACAGCACCTTTTGCTGCTTAGGTGTAAAAGCTTTTGGCAAAGGTATCCTCATACTGATGCAATGATGCAATTTATTCAGCCACATTTCAAAATATGGTTATTTCCCCCACATATGGGCTTTGCAATATTGCAGTAATTGGAACGTTGTGTGGAGGGCGAAGCAAGGATATCAGCACATTGAAGCGCTTTAAATCCAACACTTAGCCAGGTCCATGGTCTAATTTAAATTAAGTAACAAAGGTACCTCAGCAGAAGGTGAATGCTGAATCTTAATTAAATCTCCAGCTCCAGCTGCTCTTTAATTCATCTTCATATAAGGGGATCACATAGTGTAATAAAGTCGGCTGCAAATTAATCATAGCATAAGGCTGTCTCTGGAGCGGCTGTTGTGTTTCCTCTTATTTGGAGTCATGTATTTTTATGATTTGGTCATTTCGTCTCCTGCTTAGCAGTCTGCAAGCAAACACTAAGGACAAGGACAGTAGTCTAACAAACAACTTGTTTACTCTGCCAGAGGTTCTAAACCAACTTTATTTAAGCATGTATGGCAGTGTTACTCAAATTACGGCCTGCAGGCCAAAACCTTTTTGTACTTTTAATGTAAATAAGGTGCCAGAGTGCATAAAAAAGCATCAAGATAGACTAATGGAGCCAGAGGTACGGAGTAAGCCCCGAATGTCTTCAATCCTAAAAGGCCCCGGCGTACACCTGCCCTCATGATAACCATTAATAACCAGGGCCCAGAGGCAAAAATTAGCTGTGGGTCCCTATTGACCCGTTTTTGTGGTAAATTGAATTAACACACATTTATTTAGTCCCCCTCTACAAGACAGGTAATAATGCAGGAGTCACCTTAAGGTAAGTTTTCATTGTGCTTTAGTGGTGCTGAGGCCCATGTCGGTCTGGGCTCCCAGGGAAGTGTGCCTGGTTGGCAATCCAGAGATGTATATATCATGTAAAAATGTACTATTTGAAATTTGTCCTTAAAGTCTTCGGAAACTTGGTTTCAAATATGAAATGGATTGTATGTACGTTTTTACACATATAAATGTGTAAATGTTTTAACCATTTTTTCATTGCCGATGTATGAACAAGTTGTAAACTAAAAACTGAGACCTTCTACAACTTTCCGGGTTTCTTCTATCAGCCTGTAGACCGCTTTTGATGTGAAGAACCCGGGACGTTTTTTTTTGGGGAAAATCCAACAGATGTGATGTCACGTGTCCGAGTTCCTTTATTTTCAGCTCCGCTTACGCCCGGGACACACAGGGAACGTCAGGAGCGCGTGGCGGCTGTGTGGCGTGGTGGCTGGGTGGCGGCTGCGTGGCGTGGTGGCTGCATGATTCACGCATCGGGTGTTCACACCAGCTGCTTGTCTGCTGCTGCAGCTGCTGCTGTCAGCCCTTTCTTTCTACATAGAGTTTGCCTTTAATGGCCATTTCATTTCATTATAAATATCATTTATATTTATATTAGACAGAGAAAGGTTAAGAAACGTGTGGTAATTTATAAATAATAGTAATAATCCACAATTAAAACCCAGTACTATATTCTTTCATGGAGCTCTCGAAGTCACTTTATGTTTTACAACACTGTCCTGCACATATTTCAGAATAAAAGCCTTGTGTTAACAAATGAAGGAATTCTGTCCACAGAAAAAAATGCTTGAGGGCTTTTATTGTGAAATGATAGCAGGAAGTGTTGATTTAAAAATAAGTCTTTACTTTTTTTCATGTCTGTAACATATTCTACAGATAGACATTGAAACTGTAGTAATGTTGCTGATATGATGTCAATATACAGTCAGTAAACCACTTTCACTGTTGTTGCTATGAAACGCGCAGCACGTGTCAAAAATAGGCGAGACTTCGGATCTCTAGAAGAGACGCAGCTGGGACGCGCGGGCAGAGTGGCTGATCTAACCTGTTAACACGGACGGCGAAATAAAAAACAACAGGTAACGCAGCCGCCACGCGCTCCTGATGTTCCTGGTGTGGATGAGGCTTTACAGGTCTAACAGTGTGCAACAGTAGCTGACGTTCGGTTAGAAATGGAGTCCGCTAACGCCAACAAACTACCAGCCTCCACCACAACTCAGACTCCAACACAAACTCCACGGAAGCACAAAAAAAAAGTTATATTTAGTTAAGCCCGTCTCGCAAAACAGGAATGTGACGTCGGGGCAAAAACTAGTGTTGTGGGAGTTGCATAGGTGATTTTGGAGTATACCAGAGCCAGTGTTAAGAGCGTGTGTGTACGTTGGAAGTGAGTGGTGAAGCAAGAGTGAGAGAGCGGCAGCAAGTGTGTGAGAAAACGAGAGTTAGTTTAGCTCTGAGAATATCTAGTGAATGTTCAGTGGAAGTTTCAGTTTGTGCAGAAATAAAAGCTGCAGCTCCTCCAGACCAACAGAGGTTTCCCGTGTCTTGTTTCTCTGCTGCTGAGTGGAGCAACGGGGGTTAACTCCGGAGAGAGTAACGTTATCGACTCCAGCCCAGGAGACCAAAACTACGGTGTCTCACCTGTTCCTTCTGACCACGGTCGGGAGGCTGAAGCAGGAAACACTAAGATCAACATTGATTCAAGGAGGGACCTTCGTTTGGTCAGCTAATAATACTGACAAGCATGTGAAATATAGAGTGATATTGTGGATGTAGACGGCGTAAGATGCTGGCCATCCTGGACAATGCCAGTGATCCCCTCCACAACATCCTGTCAGGCCCGAGAATCAGCGGCAGTCTCGGCTCATCTCGCTGCGCTGCAGGACAGAGCGGTAGAAGAGATCCCTTGTCTCCACAGCCACCAGACTCTACAACCCTTCAGCCAGTGGCAAGGGGCCTCATGATCTGGGCTGCTGTGTAACCACATCACTCATAGTTAAGATGCTGATTGAGAAAAGAAGTACATAGTGGTCATAGTGTGCTCTCGGAGAGACGACGAGTGCGTAATCTAACATGTATTTCTCAATTAGAACCAATTTGACTCTCATGCAGTAGACTAAATTGACTCTTAGAAATTAGACTTAATTATACTCAATTAGCCTCAAGTATAATAATTAGAGTTGAAAGTAATCCTCGATGCTCTTGTGTGCTTTGGAAATGTCAAAACTTGAAGTTGCTGTGGACATTTTAAAATGGAAATTCTTTAAATGTTTTGTTGAAGGAGTCTGAAGGAGGAGTCCGCCCCTGTTTTATACCTTCTATTTGCTGTCAAAACCTAATCCTGACACACACATCAAAGATATAGACATGAAAGTGTGTCGAACCTTCTGTCAATGTGTGGAGATTACAACCTCATGAGATCTGTTTCAAACTGAGTCTCGTAGGAGAACTCAGCATATTGATTCAGTACTGCAGAAGTTTGGTTTGGTTGATTTTAATTATTGTCAAAGTTAACGCGGTAATAACGCAAATTCATTTTAACGCGACTAATTTCTTAAGCGCATTAAGACAATTTCCAATTTTTAATTAACCTCCTAAAAATCCAAAGGGCCACTGTAGAGCTTTTGGAGTTTGTAGCGGGTTCATTTTTATAGCTATTGAAAATACTGCTGTTGTAGTAGGTTGGAAATGCTACATGTTTAGTTTTTATTTAAACAGACACCCCCTTCATTTTTTGTTAATAATTGAACTATTCTAACAGTTTTGACATAGCCCTTATTTCAAGGTATTACACCTTCCCATCAGTAGATGGCGCTGTGGTGCTGCTGTGGATCCATGAGGGAGACTGTAGCTACATGCTCTGCTCATGCGCAGCTCAGAAATAAACAAGCTGTGGCTTGAGCTAAGATGCTAACTTTGGTCCTCTCTCTATTAATCCACAGGTACGGCAAAACTCATTTTTCGATCTTTAGTTTGCATCAGCATCAAATGTGACTGTAATATGAATCGTTTGGTAATGTTGTAACATGATTTTGACATGTTTGGGAAGCGTAGCAAGCTCCACTTCGTAGCTAATTGTTCCGACGAAGTTCGCCATGTTGAGTAGTTCTGTCCGTGAACTCCAGTTTACACAGTAGTTTTGTAAGTGTAAGAAATGTATTCCAAATGTGAAAGAGTATTAGCCAGCCAGCTGTGAGTAAACACAGTGATGAGTAAGATACTATATTCAAACTATTTCCACATCTCCGGTCACTTGCTAACATGTCATGGTTGTACCATATTAGCAAGTGCTGCTGTGAAGTGCAAGTGTGTGAGAGAGTATAATGTGTAAGACTGTTGTAGGAAGGTTTTGTGTCTAATCTAGAGGGTTGCAGGTTCGAATCTGACTTGGGGCCCTTCTGTGTGGAGTTTGCATGTTCTCCCTGTGTTAGCGTGGGTTTTCTCCGGGTACTCCGGTTTCCTCCCACAGTCCAAAGACATGCATGTTAGGTTAATTGTTGACTCTAAATTGCCCATAGGTGTGAATGTGAGCGTGAATGGTTGTCTGTCTCTATGTGTCAGCCCTGCGATGGACTGGCGACCTGTCCAGGGTGTAC
>CAKAOH010038594.1:0-17715 GCA_916701665.1 Sebastiscus tertius | reverse complement strand
TCCAGGGTGTACCCCGCCTTCGCCCAATGTCGGCTGGGATCGGCTCCAGCCCCCCCGCGACCCCTAACAGGATAAGCGGTTGCAGATGAGAGAGAGAGTGATAATGCTGAATGAGTGTTAGATGAACTGTATATGTTAATATGTGAGTGTCTGTAGGTATTAGGGTAAAGTGAATGTGTATTTTGAGTTACAGTATATTATGCTGGTATATATTAGTATTTTGAGTTGAGCTAATTTCTGTTTATGGGGAATATAGTATGTTAAATCATTTGAGCTCATATGCACTTTTAAGTCAGACAGCAAGATAATGTGACTGTGAATTGTATGCAATTGTATTCATAAAAAAATAAACTGTGGCTTGAGCTAAGATGCTAACTTTGGTCCTCTCTCTATTAATCCACAGAAACGATATTTACATATGTTGGCTACACAGTGCTTCCTAGCCTGTGTAACCCTTGCTGCCGGTCCAGATTTCCCCTAGGTCTGGTGCCGGTAACACTGTCACTACAAAACCTAAAGAATCCATCGGTACCAACCATGTCATACTAGCTTGTCACGAAGGAGGTTAAATAACACTCCGAACATATGCTTGATTTTTGGCGAGCCGGTCACGGGTTAGATTTTCTAAAGTCTGAAAACAGAGCCATGAGGAGGAGCAGAAGTCTAGTTTTCTCTCAGAACACTTGAATTACAATATGCTGAAAGGTTATTATGGAATTTTTGCCCAATGATGCCAAAAAGTTGTTGCCTATTGTTGCCTACTAATTATATTTCAATGTGTTGTAAATTTAAACATAGTCATTGAAAACACAAGACTATAGGCATTATATCTAAAACAAATCTCACTTTTAAACAACATTTAGTCCCGATATAAAGTCTTTTCAGCTGTGTCACAATCCTGTTCACTCAGAAATATTCATATAATCTTCAACATGAAATGACAATTACGAATGGACCAAAGTGGTAACGAATGTCCAACCTGAACTTCGATCTTCTTCTCCAGACATACAGTAAACCTCTGCAAATGAATGCACTCCAATGAGCGCTTTGATATGGTCTATGAATTATGAGGACAGCTCTATGCAGCTCTATGATTCATTGTTTGATTGGTTGATTGATTTGTTGAGGTAGGAGTTGTATTGTTGCCACCTAGGCCACAGCCAGCCAGAACTCTCTAACTAGGTGTCTCCCCATACAGGACCTAAATATTTAGTTCTAAATATTACCAGAAATGGAATATAACATTCATAACTAAGCTTTCATTGCTCCTTAAGTAGTGACATTACCAGGGGTCAGCAACCTTTACTATCAAAAGAGCCATTTTAAACAAAAAAAAAATCTGTCTGGAGCCGCAAAACATTTGAGCATTGTGATGAAGGTAACAGAGTTTATAGTCTCACTTTACGAGAAAAAAAGTTGTAATATTACGAGAATAAAGTCATAACTTAACAAGAAAAAAAGCCGTAATATTTTGATAATAAAGTCAAACATTTACGAGAAAAAAGATAACACGTAAAATTACTACTTTATAATATTATGACTTTATCCTCATAATACTACGACTTTTTTCTCTTAAACTTATGACTTTATTCTCATAATATTACGACCTTTTTTCTCGTAAACCTATGACTTTATTCTCGTAATGAATTTATTATGACTTTATTCAAGAAATCTCAGATTTATTTTTTTTCCTCAATGTGGCCCTAATACTCCGTCGTACCGTCGTACCATAGACCTACAACAATGATAAATAAAAAATGAAAATGTAAACAAAAAACAGTTATTCATTTACATTTTTAGCCGCAGGTTGTTGACCCCTGGGGTTATTATGGTAAGGATGGCCTCTGAGCGAGGTGAATGTCGTTACCACAGTCTTGGAAAAGGGAGGAATTGGTTGCAACCTGCAACCACACCTCTAGATGTCACCAAATCCTACACACTGGCCCTTTAAATATTTACTTTGTATTTCAGGCAGGCAACGTTTGGCTTTCCTTGCTATTCATGTTATTTCTGATGGTTTGAATGTGACAAATCTGGTGTATTTCAGTGAATCCTGTCAACAAAAAATAATGTATATCACGAAAGAATGAGATTGAGGGAAATTCATTTATTACATGAGCTCTCTAGGAAGAAGAGACTAAACAAGACGCTTAAAAATAGAGCATAATAGGAAAAAAGATGTCAGTTGCTATTATTTTTGGGAGAAAAAGGCATTTTAGTAAATTTTCCCAAGGACACCAGCCTGTGGTGAGGATGGTTAATTCCATCTCTGTGACTGTGAGGTGATGCGGGCATTTTGCTCGTCTGCAGTATCTCTGCTATATATGGTCCAATTTAACTCTGCCACTTGAGTCGGCATTCTCATGAATACAAAACTGTTTTCACACAATAGTTCCATGTGTGGCTTTGCATCCATCCAATTTTCCTGACTCATTTTGTAATTTCACACTGAATGTAAATAGAGTTGAGCCTTCCCTTATATATATGAAGACACCGACACACCAACAAGAATGGATATGATGAGGAACCTGTGAGATATGTAATATATGCACATATGATCTTCGCTTTCATACATCCGCCACAGAGGCATTAGACGGAAGCATTATACATAAAGAGAGCCATCAACACACAGTACGGTCACCTGTTAAAGATGTTACAGCTTACAGGTACATTTATGCTCGTGGTACCTGCACAGGACAAAGCAATGCATACAGAGAGACATGATGAAGAGAGCTGATGAAGAGAGCTGATGAAGATCACGTCAACTGAAGACTGTGTGTGTGTGTGTGTGTATATATTAGGGCTGTCGATAAAAATATTTTATTGCATGCTGTGTTGACTTGACTATGACTTGCCCTAAACTGCATGTGATTATCATAAAGTGGGCATGTCTGTAAAGGGGAGACTCGTGGGTACCCATAGAACCCATTTTCATTCACTGATCTGGAGGTCAGAGGTCAAGGGACCCCTTTGAAAACGACCATAACAGATTTTCCTCGCCAAAATTTAATGCAAGTTTGGAGTGTTATTTAACCTCCTTCGCAATAAGTTAGTATAACATGGTTGGTACCGATGGATTCATTAGTTTTTTTTAGTTTCATATGATACCAGTATCGCCTGCTACAACCTAAACGCAAGTTGTGTTAATGCATTAAAGTAATAAGTGGTGTTAAAACAAATTAAAACAGCGCATTATTATCGGATTAACTTTGACAGCCCTAATATATACACACACACACACACACACAGCAGTACAAAATGAAAGGCAGGACGCCCGGCTATTGACCTTAGAATGGAATTGACAACTAGAATGGTACTCTGAGAGCGCAGACCTCCACCAAGTTGCGTGACTTTAAAAACAGATCACAGCTCCCAGCTGGCGGTACCGCGAGGTGGTCGGCTTATTATTAACACGGTGTGTTTCCGTCAGCAGCCTTGTTGTGTTTGTATAACGTTACACTACGTTGTCTCTCATCCCGTCAGCTACCGCACACACATCCACACATGTATCTCTCTGCTCTCAGAAGGAGGAAGGAGGAAGGAGGCAGGGTCACGCGTCATCAAAGCATCATCAGTTACACTGTGCATGTGTTATACCCTGTAGTTTTAATGCTCAGGCTGATCAGAATCCTTAAAAATATTCCTGAATCTGGATCATGATCTGGATCGCCACCAAAATCAAATTAATTGTTCATTGTACCACACCCCACCCCTCCAAAAAATGTCATTCAAATCCGTTGCAGACTTTTGGAGAAGTCCTGCTAACAGACAAACAAACAAACCAACAAACCAATGCTGGTGAAAACATAACCTCCTTTCTAGGCCTTCGGCTTTGGCGGAGGTAACGAGCACTTCAGTAGAAGCCACAGCATCAGAGGTCGAGGAAAGACAACTACAGACATGCCCTTGAGGCTGGAAGAAGGTGACTTCCAACAAGGGCCTTAGGGCAAAGAGGGTAATGGCCAGGGACCCCACATGCATTTATTTATTGATTTAAAAAGGATCCCCATTAGCTGATGGGGTCAGAAATCTAGTACATCATATTTATCATATGCATACTTTATACAACATCACATTGTGTTACGCTATGTTCAACTCATTCACTTTTAACTGCCTTACATTAAAAAAAGTGGTCATTCAAATTTTCCCAACATTCATGATTGCTACATTCATTTACATAATTATTTAGCCTCAAGGTCCATTATCAGGAAAAACATTATACATGACCAACACTGGACTGTCGAGCTGCTCAAGTAATGCATTCTTAAATGGTATTTGAATGAGGATTTGCTACAGGATTGACGGATGTAAAGAGGGCAGCTATTCCAATGTCTTTTTTAAGGCATTCGATTTTAGGTGAGGTTACATTATTTGGCCATCACCTGCTGTTCTAGTGAAAAGACTCGGGTTTAACTCCGGTTTAGTAGAATAAATGTTATTACTAAAGAATGTGACTGTGCGTAAGGCGAGTCTTTTCTCTACTGGTAACATGACAGTTTACGATGCTGTCTGTGTTCCTTCTTATGGGGCAATGTAAGACTAGTCTTCAGCTCTGTTTTGGGCAATTTGTAGTTTCTTCAGTACACTTTGAGAAGTACTTCTTAAGAAGTCAATCAAATCGGTTGGGGGAAGTCCAGCGACAGGCTAGTAACAAAAGTTTGCACGATATTAGCATCCCTGAAGCAGAAGGTAGTCTCAGCGAATGGCAGAGCCAGGGACGTGGTGAGAGTAGGCAGCCAAGGAAAGAGAGGAGTGATGGGCACAAACCCAAAGTGAATTGAGAAGTTAGAAGGGCTTATGGGCAACTGTTAATTCAGATCTGATAGGAGCACTGGAGGGGCAGAAAGGGGACAGTTGAGAAGAAGTTAGAGAAGGTGGGAGATTTAACCTATGAATAAAAAGTTATCTTTAGGAGGTAGTAAAGTCAAGGCGCCCACGGGAGATTGATGGGCTCGTCCGAGAGCAACTCAGAAGGCGGTGGAGGAGGGTGTTAATGAGCTGCAGAATTACAAGGCTGGCAACTTTAAGAAAGCAGCAAGTCTGAAAGGAATGAGCCAGGGCAGCTTTTTAGAAAGATCTGTGTAAACCAAGGCATTATTTAGTAGGTAGAGAAGTGGCACTCTACAAGGGACTAAGAGGGAGTTAGAGGCTTACTTAGAAAAGCTGTGTACGGATAAATAGAGACAGGGAGTTAGGCTTACCTCTAGATACGCCCTCCGTTGGGGCAATAGACCACGCACTCACTTTTCTTCCTCTTTGGCAGTGCCTTTCTCGGTGCACTTTGCTGATTGTGATACAGCGCCACCACCAATTGCAGTTACAAATGACAAAAATCCAAGGAGCGCAACGCTTGTTAGTAAACACCTGTTGTCGAGAGCTGGAGGCAGGGCGAAATTTGAAGGAGGAGACCGCCTCTTAATTCTCAATGCAGGAAAAACCCCATGCCTACACCGCCGCCGATTGGCAAGTACTTGTTGCCTTTGTTGGTTGGATCGCTTAGGTTTAGGCATGAGGAGTGAGATCAGAGGCAGATTAGGGCAGGTTATGCCTTTGCTATAGTAGGATTTGTAATATCGTGGCCGGGGTCATGCGGCTAAGTATTAAGCCCCCAGGAAGAACGCTGGGCTTTGAAGCAAATTTTTGTAGTGGCCAAATGGTGATACTACAACTTCCGTATCTGTCATGATGCCATTGGGCCTGAAAATACTTTTTCCCATAGACTTACATTGAGAAAGAGACGTCTGTAACTCAGCGGATAATGTTTTTTTAAGGTAAATAATCTTCCCATTATGAACACTTGAATAACCCTTATTTAAAGGGGACATATTATAAAAGTGAGATTTTCATGTTTTTTATAATAAAGCAGGCTTAAGTCCTATATAAATACTGTGAAAGCATCAAAACACGCAATTCACAGGAATATACACACAGCCCATATTCAGAAACTCTGCATTTGAAACAAGCTGTCAGGATTTCTGTCCATTTGTGATGTCACAAATATAAAATATTTAGACCCTTTACGTAGTTTTAAACATAAACATTCTAAATGTGTCTCAGTTTATTCCTGGTTGCAGTGTATGTGAATGTCATCAACATACACATGGACCCAAGCTGTTGCCTAGCAACGCAATCCTGTTGCAATTCTGTCGAAATGCACTAAAACAGAGCGTTTCAGACAGATGGTAAATACAGGCATATTCAGGCCGACAGTATGAGGAAAATTAAGGGGTTTTTGAACATTACATGTTCTAGTAGAAACACAAAATATGAACCTGAACTGAACCTGAAAATGAGCACAATATGTCCCCTTGAAAAGAAACTGCATTTGCTCCTTGGGCCCAATGGATGCAGAAGATCGCCGGATGATCCGGGTACTTTATCACCCGGCAGTCGAGCCTTGACTTTGACTTCACGCGCCACTGAGCAACTCTCACAGGAACGAACAAGAGCCCACCTCCAACGCTGTATCCAGTTTCTTTTTACATCCCATGCTA
The DNA here is from genome assembly GCA_916701665.1 of Sebastiscus tertius. Lineage (NCBI taxonomy): Eukaryota > Metazoa > Chordata > Actinopteri > Perciformes > Sebastidae > Sebastiscus > Sebastiscus tertius. The sequence continues at coordinate 11,221 of CAKAOH010038594.1, read as the reverse complement.
GGTATCTGCTCTTTGCTTATAAGAGCAGGATTTAAAGGAAGCTTAAAGGTATGTTAGGTCAGAGCAGGAGAATGATCCAGTTATAGAGGGCTCAGTAAATTCATGACGGCACAGTCTGTAGGGTCTAACAATGAGGTCAAAAAATCATTTAACATGAATACTGGGCTTCCATAGGAATGCTCACCCAACGTTTGGCACATTTTACTGTTTATTGATACAGTCTTACAGTATTGTGGGATATTACTACTTTTACTCAAGTAAGTATATGTGGTACACTCAAGAATTGTGCAACTACTTTTGTGTTAATTTAATTTAATTAGATGGAAAATTATTTTCTTTTATTTCCAGGGTTAAAATATTGTCCCTAAGAATATATGTGATAATCACGTGATTTGATTTTTCATGTCTTGTGGAAAAAACATGATGAATGTAAGCAGCACCCAGGTGGAACTTTTGTTGCGGGACCTTCCGCCCACGCCTCAGATGCAATCTAGATGATGAACTGAGCGCTTCCGTGGCTTCGTTGCTGCTGCACTTTATCTGTATTTTACAGATTCGTACTTTGTTGCTTTGGCGCCACATTCTGGAACCCGTAACATATACAACGCCGGCAGTATACAACGCAGTACACTGCTGTACGGCAACGAGACATGGACAACCTACAGCGGACAGGAGAGAGGACTCAACTCCTTCCATCTGAGAAGCCTCCGCCGCATCCTGGGCATATCCTGGCAAGACAAAACAAGCAACACCTAGGTTCTGACCCGCGTTGGCCTCCCCGGCATGCACACTCAGCTCAGACAGCGCAGGCTGTCGCATGGAGGATGGTCGCATCCCCAAAGACCTCCTCTATGGAGAACTGGCAACTGGGAGCAGAACAACAGGCCGCCCCCACCTGCGCTTCAAAGATGTCTGTAAGCGAGACATAAAGTCCCTAGACATTGACACCGAGTCCTGGGAGGCTCTTGCGGTTGACCGCACAAGGTGGAGAAGCACCTTGCACCAACACCTCATGACAGGGGAGCAAAAACTGAAGGACGCAGCGGCAGACTAGAGGGCCTGCAGGAAAGAACGCAGCAACGTAGGCATACCAGAAACAACTCAGATGCAACCTCTGTGATTGAGACTGCCACTCTGGCATAGGGCTTTTCAGTCACAAGAGACGCTGTACCAGACAGCCAGACCCGTAGGATGCGCCAACCATGGTCACACCCTGACCGACGGAGACCTATGACTCAAGTAAGGGACTACTTCATATGCCACTGTCAAAAAGAAAAAAAACTTAGTTTCATCAGGTTCTAAAAGCTAAACAAAGACTATGGGGAACTGCTGAGAGGAAAGAGATGCTGTTGTCATTCTAAAATCTCAAACAGTGGCTATAGTACATACAGTATGTGCTGTCATCCTCTCATATGCAGCTTGTTCAGACTGGCGTTTGTGTGGAGCGGCGTATGGATATTAGCCGTTGATTAGGTTCAGGGTAAAACAATCACCATGATCTGTCACAGTAAAGTGCCTGAAAGTGGAGAGTGACTATCAGTTCCACTGGTTCATTAAGAGCCTTCCACTGGGTGTACTTTATCCACATGCCACTTAAACAGCTGGACAGACACAGAGGGGAATAATTAGTAAACTGAATGAATGGAGGCAGCCGTTGAGTTTGATTGTTGGGTCGAAAAGCCACTTTGAGCACCAGTACACTCTTTGAGGAATGTTTTTGGTCTTTTTAGATTACAAACGCTGAAAATATAAAAAATGAATCCTCTTTCCATAATAAACACCATTTGAAGGGTCTTATCTCCACCAGGGTGTTAAAAGCTCACCCTTTTGATTTTTAGCCTATATTGTGAAAATACTACTGCACTGCAAGATGTAACAATTGGCTACATGCATGAATTCATAAATTAGGGCTTTCAAAGTTAACGCGATAATAAGGTGTTAACGCAAATTTGTTTTAACGCCACTAATTTATTTAACAGGTAATCCATATTTAAGAGGTTGTAGCAGACTCAGTTTTAAAGCTATAGTGAAGATACTGGCATCATATGAAACTAAAAAATCCAAAGAATCCATTGGTATCAACCATGTCATACTAGCTTGTCGTGAAGGAGGTTAAATAACGCTCCTAACTTGCGCTACATTTTTGGCAAGGAAAAACTGGCATGTCTATTTTCCAAAGGGGTCCCTTGACCTCTGACCTCCAGGTATGTGAATGTAAATGGGTTCTCTGGGTACCCACGAGTCTCCCCTTTACAGACATGCTCACTTTGTGATAATCACATGCAGTTTGGGGCAAGTCATAGTCAAGTCAGCACACTGACACACTGACAGCTGTTGTTGCCTGTTGGGCTGCAGTTTGCCATGTTATGATTGGAGCATATTGTTTTATGCTAAATGCAGTACCTGTGAGGGTTTCTGGACAATATCTGTCATTGTTTTGTGTTGTTAATTGATTTACAATAATGTTGATAATCCCATGTTGATAAGAGTATTAAATACTTGACAAATCTCCCTTTGAGGTACATTTTGAACAGATAAAAAATGTGTCAATTTGTGATTAAATATTTTAATCGATTGACAGCCCTAGAATAAATACATAAATGTCTCATATGTAATATAATTAATTATTTTAGGATGACGTATGATTTATTAGTGATTTATCAATTGTACTCTAGCTCATATGTGTAGAATTTCTGTTAATCTCCAGTCTGTGGACGGTGCTTGGTTTTGGTTTTCAACATGGCTGCCGGGTCACAAACTTTCTCATTTTACAGCTAAACAGTACACTACAAGATGTCTCTGGAAACATTTGAGGAGATATTGGCATTACAGTAACAGAATATTGATTCATATTTGATCAGCACACCATCAGTGACAGCTGCTAAGAGAATCCTCGGTTCTGATTGGTTGTTTTTCTTCGAGCGCGGTGGAACCTTGCAAATGATATTAGGAACACTATAAGGAGGCAGAGGAACCTGTTTTTTCACAGATATCTGTCTCATGTACTACTGTCAGGATATCGTGACAGTTTGAGCAAATATGACAAAAATATATTTGCATTAAAGTTACTAACTGTAGCTTTAAATCCAGTAGTGTACAAGCAAATTGAGTATTGAGTTACCATTGTTGATATCACAAATATTGATTAATTGTTTTTGTTTATATAGTCTCCCTTGATTGCAGTATTAGTGTCTTTAGCTAGTTTTCCAAGTCCAGTAGCAGGAATACTGTCATTTGTGCACCACTGCTTTCCAGACAGCCAGACAGACAGACATGTCTTAATTAGTTCCATCAACTCAGCTTTAGCTGCTCATTTACATCACCAGTGTTTACTCAGCTAAATGGAAAAAACACAAATGAAGTCAATAAAAAGTTGTGGTAAGGTTAGAAAATCAATCCCTTCTTTCTCTTTTATCATTTCATAAGTTTTCCTTCCTTAAACACACAATTTGATAGATCAACTTAGTCAGCATAATGCCATTTTGAACTATCATTATAATACACCTGTGCTGCTTTGTGACTGAAATGAAGCCAACACAGAAGTGCCAAAAACTGCAGTTCTCCAATTGGCCACTTGAGGCTGGCTCCAAAAGCTTGTCAATCCCCACAGACTAGTGGTTCTCAAACGTTTTACTCCACGTACCACCTCAGAAAATATTTGACTCTCCAAGTACCACCATTATGACCAGGGGTGGGCAATTATTTTTTCTAGGGGGCCACATGAGAAACCCAGATTGTTGCCAGGGTCCAAACAAATTCTGTCAGATGTAACCTCTATTTTACCAGTACATTAATTTATAGAAAACATATTGCGCACTTATTTTTCAGCATTTATTATACTGAAAATCACTCCAAACAGCATATTATTAGGAAAATGACATTATATGCAGGAGTTTTTGTACCGTACAGGACTGACTGTTTTGGGTAGCAATGTTTCCATCAACAAAACCTAGGAAAACAGAGAATCCCCCAGCATGCCAAAATATAAAAACATGCACTGCAGGTCCAAAAAGCCCTATTATGGGGGGAGGGAGGGTAGTGTACACAGTACTGTACTGTACATGGTTATTGCATTCTATGGTGGTTGTTTGCGTAAAAACACACAATTCAAATGATTATGATTATTTAAATATTTGCTTTGATTAAAAAAATCTTGGCAAGCTGCTTAGAGCTAGTGTTAGGAAGTTAAACAGGTCATAATTCCCTCTCTAATATATATTTTATATTGATGTGAAAACATCAAACAACTGGATTTATTCAAGTTTTAGGAGATTACATTTGAACACATCATGATAACGTTGTAATTTACCTTCGCCAAATAGTCATTTTTCCTGAGCCGACTTTGAACGCCTCAAAATAATAACTCAATGGCACCTCCGTTAACGTTCGCATCTCCGGTATTTAACCAATCAGGATTGTGCTGCCCACCGGCTGCTAACAGCTAACGTTACTAACTCTCCTCCTGTTGATTTCAACACAGGTTTGTTGTTCACAGTGTCGCTTTATCAGAGAAAAATAGGGTGCACCACCTCAGGTTTAGTAGCGCCACGCTGTTGAGCGCTTTTTTTTCTCTCCACCGTGTCTCCAGTCCCAAACAAACTGAAACATGATACAGAGTGCGTATGCGTCATTGTGCAGCGTAACTGTTGGTAAGCATCAATAAGAGGAATCGATAGTCAGAGATTCACGCACAATCCTACAGTAGAAGATTGTAGCCATTTGGATCATTTCCGTTCCATGCTTATCCGTGTTTCATAGATTCCCTCTCAGCTATCTAAAGGCACATCTTGGGTAATAAAATCCTCCCTCTCTGGCCCAGCAGAATCACATTAATTTGCAGCTCAGGTAAGTTTGTATTGGATGGACTCACGGCTCCAGCTCTCCTTTGAGAGGCGAACAGCTTTTATCCTGTTTCTCCTCACTAAAGGAATCAGATTATGCTAAACGATTGGCTTTTCATGTTCTATTTGATAAAGGCAACTTCAAAGTGTCGGGGGGATTCTTGCCTTTAATTCCAAAATGGGAAAGCTACGGCTTCAAAGAGCAGTCATCATCTGAAAGCTCCACCGGCCTCAAACAGAGTTATTTACTGGCTCGATTAGAGAGAGCTCAGAGTCATTCTACTGGGCCAGGGAGGGATAGGATTGGCTGTAATATTATACAGCTTTGAAATTTGGAGACAGGTATTTCCCGGTATAGACTAATTGATTAGAGTAAAACAAATATTATGTATCTGGATAAAAGCAAAATAAAAGCTCATCTGCCATCACTGTTGGTACAAAGAGCAGGGACAGAAGCTGTATTTCCATTCAATTGTCAAGTGAATTTAAAGCAAACTTTTGAAATGTCACAAAAAAAGAAATGGGAACAGGTTTGGAGCAAATAAACTTGGCTACAGCGCAGTTTGGCCAGAGGTTGGCGCTATAGGCAGCAAGGCTGTAATCCGCCAGTAAACAGAGTAGAAGAAGAGGTTGCGAACCAGAAAAAAAAACAAGTCTGTTAGGCCATCTACGATAGCAAATTGGAGAGGAATTCAAGTCAATTGGGCAATTTGTAATCGTTCTTTCATGTCAGCTAGTATTGGCCATGTTTCATGCTGTCCAGAGCCGAAGACAGTCGTGTGAGTTACATGTCGACTAGGGCAGAACTTATTCGGCAAATGCGTTTCCATAATCCATTTAGCACATCAACTCTTTTTCAACAAAGGCAAAAACCACCTCAAGCGAGCATAAAAGCTTTTTTTTTTTTTTCATGAAAAACCTAAGAAATCCATCGATACCAACCATGTCATGCAAGCTTGTCGGGAAGGACTTTAAATAACGCTCCAAACTTGCAGCGAGGAAAACCTGGCATGGCCATTTTTAAAGGGGTCCCTTGACCTCTGACCTCCAGAGACATAAGAGTATTAAATACTTGACAAATCCCCCTTTAAGGTACATTTTAAAATAAAATATGTGATTAATTTGCGATAAATCACGATTAACAATGGAGAATTATGTGATTAATCGCGATTAAATATTTTAATCGATTGACAGCCCTAGAATAAATCTATTTTCGTGCTGAAATATGGCAATCATTCATCAGTGGTATAATGCCTCATGCAGCACAGAGTTTATATTTTCATCCCAAAGCAAACAGAGTTGTGTCAGGGTGATGTGACAGGAGGTTGAGGTGATCTCTGCTGGCTCTAATCTCAAGTGCTGCACACAAAGATTGTACAGAATGTAGACCCCGAGGGCCCTGAGGATGAATCATTAATAACAGCAGGCCACTGCTGCTGCTGCAGCTACAGCTACAGACTCAAACTCCTCTGTTATCTATCTCATTGGGCATTCAGATGGAGGTGACACCTCTCCACCTCACCTGGCTGCATCACTCACAGACACACTTCTACAAAAAAATACATTACAATATAATACAATACAATACACACAGATGTTGGTCACATACGCTTACGGTCATTTCTCCATATTTGTTGTCTTTTTTTTCTGCAGATAATAGTGTATTTGGCCGCTGATTGTTTCTATCTGTATGCAAGGTCTCAGTGTGGCATTTGTCGGAGAGATATGCTTGTGCAGCATGACATTATGACAGCCTTGACATTTTAGATCTTAATGTTGCACATGCTGTTTTGCATCATAATATGCCTCTCTAAAATCATGAATCTTATTTCCGCTACCTTTATTCTCAAATACCAACATTTGACCCCAGCTTTCAACACAAATAATGAGAATTTAAGAGCTCATTTTTACAAGTAAATGTGTTTGATGCGAACAGCTATGTCCTCTTTCTTTATTTAATTAAAGACAAAGGAAAGAATGTTGTTTGCAAGTGGACCAAAAAAACTGGATATTGTTCATCAGTTGATCAGAATATTGATTCCTACTGCCGTTGGCTATATTGTATGTCATTTCCAGTAAATATCACTATATTAAACATGTGTTTTCTGTTTAAAAAGAACAAACGTAGGAAGATAAGTGGTTATGTCTCCAGTCTGATCTCGAGCACTTCGTGGTTTCCCTCAAGCCCTCAAGCATTTTTTCTGTGGACAGAATTCCTTCATATGTTAACACAAGGCTTTTATTCTGAAATATGTGCCGGACAGTGTTGTAGAACATGCAGTGACTTGGAGAGCTCCATGAATGAATATATTACGGAGTTTAATTGTGGATTATTACTATTATTTACAAATAACCAAACGTTTCTTAACCTTTCTCTGTCTAAAATAAATATAAATGTTATTTATAATGAAATGAAATGGCCATTAAAAGGCAAACTCTATGTAGAAAGAAAGGGCTGACAGCAGCAGAAACGCAGCAGACACGCAGCTGAAATGCAGCTGGTGTGAGCGCCCGCCACGTGAATCAAGCAGCCACCATGCCACGCAGCCGCCACGCAGCCGCCACGCAGCTGTCATGCGCTCCTGACGTTCCCTGTGTGTTCCGGGTGTAATGGTTTCAATGTGGACACAATATGTGCAGGAAAGTGATTTTATTTGGCCCCTGACAGCTTCTGGGTGGTTGCACCGTCGATATTTACGCCACTGGTACACACTTAGTAATTTTAAGCCCAACCATGATGTTTTTTCCTAAACCTAACTGTAGTGGTTTTGTTGCATAATCCTAAGCAAGTGTGTTTGTTTAATTCACAACAATAAGCACGCCTTTACTGTGGCCAAAAAGTGACGCATACTGACAAAGCATCAGCATGTGACGATGGGATGAGAACGTGATGCAATAATCCGTGGTTTCAAAACATCAATGTTTTTTTTTCCAAATGCCTATTTTAAAGTAAATAATAAGCAACTTAAGTGTACAACTAGCCTGAAACTGCGTTTAAGTATTTCAAGGACATACATGCTGTTTCAAAGAAGTGTGAAAAAAATGTTGTTTTCCCAAACCCAGAAAACATGCTGATGATGGAATTGATCATTGCGCCCGCCTTTCAGTTTCTACCTCAACTTTGGAGTGAGGTAATCAATTAATCAAATCAAATCAAGCCTGGCCCGCTCTGCCTCCACCACCATCACAGCAAGTTTATTACATGTCCATCATGGGAGGTTGGGGAGGAGATGACGGGGGGGGCAGGGCTGGAAGAGGCCCGGTGGAGCTATTAGCTGCTGGAGTGGAGCGATCAGCCTGTGATGAGCTATTGGACAGGCCCAGGATTGGGGCAGTGGGAGATGCTGCAGAGGTTCATTACATCTAGTTCATCTTGTGTGTTGTGCTGCCTTCAGCTGCATTCCCACCCAGGTCCACTCCCCCGGGCAGCCCGGGCCCTTATCTGCCTCGGTCTAATCAAGCTCTCTTCAATGGTGGAGGCTTTCCAGAGAAACAGCCGCCTGATTGCCTGACAGGCCTGACATGGCTGGGTCACATTGGGAACTTTAGATGGAAAAAGGCGTAAAAGTATGCTGTCGAGGCATACGAGGGGTTACTGAATGAGTTGCCCATACAGGTAATTATGTCAGGGGTATTGCACCCTAAAAATGAGGATTATTTGTACTGAACAGTCAACAAAAAATCATAAATGATGACTGAGTAATAACCAAACATATTCAGTTTTTAAGAACACGTGTTTATGAAAATGTTTCCTGAAACAGGCTCTTGTTTAGTTTAAGCTTTGAATTACACTATTAAGGCCTCTGTTATTTCATTCCATCAGCTGTATGCAGCTTGTGCAATGGCGCCTTAATGCCACATAGGGAATGTCAGGAGCGTGTGGCGGCTGCGTGGCGGCTGTGTGGTGGCTGCGTGATTCACGCATCGGGTGTTCACACCAGCTGCATGTCAGCTGCATATCAGCTGCGTGTCTGCTGCGTTTCTGCTGCTGCTATCAGTCCTTTCTTTCTACATAGAGTTTGCCTTTTAATGGCCATTTCATTTCATTATAAATATCATTTATATTTATTTTAGACAGAGAAAGGTTAAGAAACATGTGGTAATTTGTAAATAATAGTAATAATCCACAATTAAAACTCCGTACTATATTCATTCATGGATCTCTCCAAGTCACTGCATGTTCCACATCACTGTCCTGCACATATATCAGAATAAAAGCCTCGTGTTAACAAATGAAGGAATTCTGTCCACAGAAAAAAGGCTGCTTTTTTTTCTGTTGTTGCTGTGAAACGCCCGCGGTACGCGTCAAAAATAGGCGAGACCTCTATTCTCTAGAAGAGATGCAGCTGAGTGTGACGTGTGTGACATGCGTGACGCGGGCAGTGTGGCTGCTCTAACCTGTTAACATGGACGCTGGTATACAAAACAACAGGTAACGCAGCCACCAAGCGCTCCTGACGTTCCTGGTGTGGATGAGGCTTTACCGGTGCTGAAGCCCCGGGCCCCCGAGTACCAGGGGGCCTCATGAGACACAAGCTTAAAAAAAAATGCGATTGGTGAGCTGACACGCGACGCGGAAAATGGAGAAAGGGTTTTGTTATGTATCGATACAGTATTTATGTCCTGATAAGTCAGTAACGTTACATAAAGTAATACCGTCGATGAGAGCAAATCATCTAGCAGTCATTCTGTTAGAATGCCAGGCGGAAATGTGTTTACTAATGCACAAAGATAAACACCAATAAAACCATCCACCGTGTGCACCGCTGTCATCGTCATCGCTTTAGGGTCTAGGCTATAGGCTCAAATAAATATAATTAATGAAACAGTATTTAAAAGTTTTCCAGAATAAGATTTTACATGACAAACATTGCCAAGAATTAAATGCTCAGACGAAGGGGTCTGAAATTCAATTCAATTCAATTCAATTCAATTTATTTTTATATAGCGTCAAATCATAACGGAAGTTATCTCGAGACGCTCTTTATATAGAGAAGGTCTAGACCATTTACATTTTCCCTGAAACATTCAGCCTAATAAATAATGTCCAGTGTTCAAAAGACACCATAATCATATTCTGTACATATGTACATCCACTAAAAGTGCTTGTTTTTGCCACTGAAAGGCTCAGATTGTTATGAAGTGTCTTACTATCAGTGTTGGGGTATAAAGTATTGCAATCAGTTATTTAGTTACGTTTTCAAATCCGTTACAAGAACATCACAGTGATATTCAATTTACATATCCCCCCTTTTTTTGTAAAGTACATTTTGTAATATTCAATTCAATTCAAAAGAAAAGAAGTTCTGTATGTATATAGTCTGGTAAATCAGTCCTTGGCAAAGTTATGCATTTTTAATTAAAAAAAAAAAAAAAAAAAAGAGAAATCCCAACAGTGATTTTCTTTGAAAAAAGAATTCCCTAATCTTGTGATTATTGTCAAGTCATTTTTGCAGCGATCAGCAGCCTTCATAATGTCTTTTGAAGCACTGCAATTACATTGACATTCCAATGTGTGCACTATTTCTTATATACTCTGATAAGAAAATAATGTATCATCCATAATTATTGTGTGTGTGTGTGTGTGTGTGTGTGTGTGTGTGTGTGTGTGTGTGTGTGTGTGTGTGTGACAGTATCAAGCAGCCTGAGGATTACCACTGGTCCCTTCCTGTCCTCACTCTTATTTATTTCCCCAATGGGTTGGGATTATTGGATTCTAATGAGAGACGCCCTGCCTACTCATTTAAGTCCTTTTTGCTCTCCTCTTTGAAGGAGTGAGGAACACTTCACTTTATTACTATGAATGTTTTATAGAAGGCCGAAAAAAAAAAATTCTGAGTAGAATTTGTCACTTCTAGTGTACTGGCATTATTCTTTTTAATGCAAAGCCATGACTTCACGAGACACAAGCTTTAAAAAAAATGCGATTGGTGAGCCGACACGCGACGTGGAAAGTGGAGAAAGGGTTTTGTTATGTATCGATACAGTATTTATGTCCTGATAAGTCAGTAACGTTACATAAAGTAATACCGTCGATGAGAGCAAATCATCTAGCAGTCATTCTGTTAGAATGCCAGGCGGAAATGTGTTTACTAATGCACAAAGATAAACACCAATAAAACCATCCACCGTGTGCACCGCTGTCATCGTCATCGCTTTAGGGTCTAGGCTATAGGCTCAAATAAATATAATTAATGAAACAGTATTTAAAAGTTTTCCAGAATAAGATTTTACATGACAAACATTGCCAAGAATTAAATGCTCAGACGAAGGGGTCTGAAATTCAATTCAATTCAATTCAATTCAATTTATTTTTATATAGCGTCAAATCATAACGGAAGTTATCTCGAGACGCTCTTTATATAGAGAAGGTCTAGACC
>CAKAOH010038593.1:93036-162239 GCA_916701665.1 Sebastiscus tertius | reverse complement strand
CCCACAGCTCTGCCATATCTGTTTTGCTGCCTATATATTTAAACTATCTGTAATTCAGAACTCATAGAACTATAGTTACATATGTAACTCTTGTGCCCTTGACATTGCCTTGTAGTTTTGGGCGTGGTGTCCCAGTGAAGGTCATAGGTCAGTAGAGGGGGAACAAAAAGTGGATTTAGTGTCAAGTTACTCTTTAAAATGCTTAGAAATGTAAATGAGGCTCTAGCCTCTGCTGGCATCTTTAAAGGGATAATAGGGATAATTCGGGTGTTTTGAAGTGGGGTATGAAAATATTTTCACCGCTTTATCTTGCCGTCAGACAGCCCTTTCCGACGTGGAACTGAACCAGACTCCATTGACAAAAACAGTATAGATAAGTTTCACTTTCAGTTCAGTTCGTCGCTGGAAAATATTCTAAATATAGTGTATGCTTAAACAGATATTGATTTGTTTAGGTGAGTCTTTCCTTTAGGTTCCTGACATACGTTTTGCTGCCGCCCCCGTCCACAGCAGTACTTTGCTTTCATTCCGTGTGGTAACTCCTGTCTGTTTCTCCAAGCTGGGGCCATGCTGACCGTCATCTACTGTAGGTAATACACTGACTATGGATAAGTACCTCATACAATCCCAAAACACCCAAACTATCCCTTTAAGACTTAACCCGGGTGAACCCAACTGGAACAGCTAAATTTAGGACTTGAACCCGACCCAAGACTCAAAGACATATTCTTGCTTTATGTCATCCATTGCTGACTGTTAGCTCGCAAGGCTAATGCAGTGCGGTGGCTACACTCTGGGTGTGTTCCAATCCGCATACTTCTGTACTACATGCTCATTATTTTGAGTGCATAGTGCGTTCCAGTTGGGTAGTACGGCAAATGCAGTGCACTCAAAGTACCCGGATATTGTACTCAAAACGGTCAGATCGTTGAGTGTGAAACGCTGAACACTTTCCACACTCAACTGCCTCCATCTTGGCTACGTAGCGGAAGGGGCGGAGCCACGACCACTATTCAAACATACGTAGATAACAGAATAAAACAAGACAATACGTAAACATACCGGTGCATTTTCAGCCAACAGGAGGAGGAGGATACATCGTAGGCAATGACGTTGGAAACGTAATTTCCACTTGGCTTTCATTTTTTTCTTCAACAAAGCAGGCAGATATTTTGGTGGGTAGTTGACGGGTAGAACCTAAAGAAGGCAGCAGCGCAACACAAAGGAGGCCAGCTGCCGTAAAACCCAGAAGAAGAAGAAGATATTTTGGCGGGTAGCGAGCCGCGGTGAAATGTTGTGATCGTCATTTCCGGTCAGTGCGCCACAGAGCATTCGATTTGAGACGATCCTACCCCGTTGAAATTTACGCACTACTCAAGTGAGTACAGAGTGCACATAGTGCACTACATTGAAGTGTACTTCAGGAAGTATGTGGATTGGAACACATTCTCTGTCTCTTTCCCTCTTCCCACGGGGCGTCTAGACGCAACACATACAGTAACAGGCATGGACGAAGATGATAGGCACATTCAGAGAGAAATAAGAGAAATGTTTCATTACCGTACATTAAAAAATAACTAAAACCGAACCTGCGCTACTGCGCAACTTGAACCTGATAGGTCCCGACAAATCATCAGGGTTCGGGTCGGGTAGCAGAAGTCAAATTCACACCGAATGTTACAGTCTGTACTGGTGTGGGACTTAGAAACTGTACAATAACAGTCAGTGTTATTTCTGTGCAGCAGGGATTTCATAATAAAGCACAAACAGGTGTGTTTACTGTGTTCACTTACCCTGAAAATTATTTTTTTTTTTCGATTAATTAATTGTTGTATTAATATGCACTACTGCAGAAAAAAAAAAAAAAAACAGCCAGGATGTGACTCACTGTACTTCAGAGACACCACAAACCACTTAGTGCCTTTGGTGTACATTGAAAACGGAGTTGAAATGTGTGTTTGTTGCTTTCGGTGTATTTTTGGATTAAGGGGTATTCTATTTGTCCATTCTGTTGGAGCTTTGCTGTGCTTGCATGGCCTGTGACTGTGGGCTGAGCTGTGTGTGTGTGTGTGTGTACACCCAGCCCCTTGTGCCGCTGGATATCAGTGGAGTCAAGTATTTACATTCGGCGTCATCTTTTCGGAGGTGTTTGCACACAGACTATCTGACGCTGGCATTGCGCTTGCCAGGTTGGGTAATCAGATATTGTTTATTGCATCACGCCTGTTTCAACATATCAGAATAATGATAAACAGAGAAATGGGAGTAGTTTAGGACGCCGTCCAAGAGCTGCAGCGAGTATTAACAGAGGGTAACACGATCCAGAGCGTTATTGAGAGTGCCAATGGTAGAGGGGGACAAGGACAAACTGAGAGTTACTGAAATGAGGACCTGGACCTGCAGCTTTATCCTGCTCCATTTCAGCTTGTTATGAGGGGTTTTGTTTTTTTTCACAGCTGGCAGACAAATTGTGACTGTTAACAAATTGGGCGTGAGATTCAGTTCACAATTTCAAATCAGGTTTGTTGAATGTAGTATTTAAAACACACTCTTTGTTTGCTTCTAGGGCTGTCAAAGTTAACGTGATAATAACGCATTAAGGCAAATTTGTTTCAACACCACTGATGTCTTTAACACATTAACGCAACTTGCGATTTTTAGGTTGTAGCTGGCTCAGTTTTAAAGCTAGAGTGAAGATACTGGCATCATATGAAACTAAAAAACATTGGTACCAACCATCTCATACTAGCTAGTCGCGAAGGAGGCTAAGTAACTTGCACTAAATTTTGGGGAGGAAAAACTGTCATGGTCATTTTCAAAAACGTCCCTTAACCTCTGACCTCAAGATATGTGAATGAAAATAGGTTCTATGTGTACGCACGAGTCTCCCCTTTACAGACATGTCCACTTTATGATAATCACATGCAGTTTTGGGCAAGTCATAGTCAAGTCAGCACACTGACACACTGACAGCTGTTGTTGCCAGTTGGGCTTGAGTTTGCCATGTTGTGATTTGAGCATATTTTTTATGCTAAATGCAGTACCTGTGAGGGTTTCGGGACAATATATGTCATTGTTTTATGTTGTTAATTGATTTCCAATAATAAGTATATACATATATTTGCATAAAGCAAGCATATTTGCCCCACTCCCATGTTGATAAGACCATTAAATACTTGATAAATCTCCCTTTAAGGTACATTTTGAACAATTAAGAAATGTATGATTAATTTGCAATTAATCATGATTAACTATGGACCATCATGCAATTAGTCGCGCTTAAATATTCGAATCGATCGATTGCCCTATTTGCTTCCTTTACAGACATCTTGACCTGGTCGATTCAACATTGACATTGTTGCTGTGATTCATGTTTGAGATGTTTGAAGTGCGCTCATGCGTTGTACAGTGTGTTTACTGCACTGAACAATCATTCAAATATGTACGAAATACATACACATAAAGGCGGAAAGCCATCTTGCTGAGTGATTGTGAGGGATGACGCAGTGTCCTCGATTCCCTTAACATTGTTGAAAATTTTGGTATGTGGGCGAATGTGTGCTCTCTCTCTCTCTCTCTCTCTCTCTCTCACACTCTCAGATATGCTTTAAATGGGTTACTGTACTAAGGCGATTATCCTAGTGTGTGTGTGTATGTTTGTGTAGCATAAGCATGCATGTGCACACAAATATCTCCTTGTGCATGTGACAGTGTGTAAGTGTGTGTGTGTGTGCTACTTGGTTGCGTGCCGTGCGTAAAACACATGTATGAATAATGCACCATCCATCTGAATTTTTAATAGCGCTCCTCTCTGACACTGTGAATTGGAGTCAAAGTGAGAAACACAAGTATGCCGTTATTTTACGTTTTACGTTCTAATCGTTAGTATTGTCCTCTGCTTACACACACGGGAGCTCGCACATGCCAACCTCATTTCATACGACGCCTGCGCCTTTAAGAGAGTGATAGGGAGTCAGGGAGGAGAGGAGAGAGAGCGGGGAATAGAGACAGATGAGCGAGGGAGAATCATAGAGAGACAGTGAGGGGAAGGGAAACAGAAGGGGGGAGACGGGAACGGTCTAAAAATAAACCGTCAGAAATGCTTTTTTAAATCGGCAGCGATGCAAAGTATTCATTCAAATAGACGCTCCTGCAGTGTGACCACAGCACCCTTCCATATGGTTTTACACCGTACGCTTTGGCTCCGGTGCGACACGTACACATGTAACTTTCCAGCAAATGATACACTTTTCTTAGTAATTTATGATGTCGTTGTGGAGTAAAATGGGAGAATGGGAAGAAAATGTCTGCTGCACACAGGCTGGTTCAGAGGTTCGGTGACAGTTGAGATTCCAGATTGCTCCTCGGCTCACCTTCTCCTACCTTCCTCCTGCTCCGGGCCCAGAGAGCCTTCTGATTTGTGTTGCATAGCCATCTGTTCAGACTAATTAACTAATTAACTAATTAATGAACTCTGGGGAAAGGCCCACCGTCGTGGGCTCTGAGAGTGAGAACATTTTTCACCTCAGGAAGAGAGATGAAACGCTTCTTCTGGAAACGTTTCTCTGCACTTTCTACCCAATTTCAGCTTTTTACTTGTAAGTAAGAGCAGCCTGTTTAGCAGTAAACACCACATTTAATAACCGCGGCTATTACACGGAGTAAAAGGAGTTATGAATTTAACATTTACTTGGTTATTGTCCTGCCAAAATGTACTTTTCATATTTACAATTGTGCTGGATGATACTTTGTGGCTCAGACTTTTGTCTCAGACGGATAAAATCAGGTTTTTCGTTCAACGCAAACTAATTGTGCTGTCAATGTTCTGATAATTAGTCATGTTTTGTCCATGCTAACATGCTAACAGATCAATACTGGTGGTCTATTTGATTTAGGGTCTATTGATTGGATTATTTTTCACCACTTGGGGGAAGTGCAACAAGCTGTAAACACAACACAGACACATTATCGCCGTAAAATGTTTATAAGGTGAATGTGTTAGCAAACAGCTGCCTATTTACACATCCAGCAGAAGCTGAGCAACATTGACATTCATTTGGATGAGCATTTATTCCCCAGGCAACGTTGTCATTCACAACGCTAAGCGAGATTTGGAGCATTTCTATTCCCTACGCGCGGCTCTCAACATGGCGACAGCTAACGGTGCTAACCGCGCTAACAGGCGATGTCAACAAAGCACGGAGACACTCGGATTACAATACATACAGAGGGAGAGCGACTTCTTTCTCTGCTCAGGTAGACATTACTCCACTACATCTTTACATAGCAAATAATTGATTACTGCCATATTAATGCTCCGGATATCATATAGAACACCTGTAAAGTTGTTATGGCTAACCTGTTAGCAAGCAGTTCCTCATTTACACATCATTACATTAGCATTCATTTGAAGTCATTTTTATGGCGATCTGACAAATGTAACTTCAATATTTAGCCCCTTTTTAGCTCTGTTTTGGTCTCCACCAACTCCTGAAGGAAATATGAGCGCAGTAGGACTGAATCAGACCAGTAAAGATGCTGTAACCTCTCATCTGTTATCTTCAGTTTTGCCTTACTTTTGTGGTAAACCTTATGAAATGTAACCAAATTAATACTTTCCATAATGCTTATTACTTTAAAGCTTGTATTGTTATAGATTGGACATACCCTATTCAGTACTATTATTTCTACTACTATTACTACAAGGGATGTACCCAAATCTAAATATGTTATTCGGGAAAGCACAAATAATGCGATGGAAACAGATATTTCTTCTACCCGAAGTTGCTCTTTATTATTTGGGGCAGAAAATAACGACATGTCTGTGCGTCAATTATGTTTCTTCAAATCGATTCATATCATTGTGGATGGCCACAAGATAAAAATGCCCTTTCTGTTTGCAACATATGACTTGATTTCACTAACTTGTCGCTTCATTTACTACACATTATTGAACAGTGATCACTATTCTGTAGTCGCCCCCAGCCCCCCACCGAGTTAGCGCACAGCAGGCAGCGGGCTGACAGCTGACCGTTCCCAGCTGGAATTCTGTCAAACCCCCGTTGTATTTCAGTCAATATTCATCTGTTTAATATGTAACATGCTATATGTATCAGCCATAGGTTTCTTGGAAAATTCAGTTTTTGTTTGTTCAATGTCTCCCAGGTTCAGACAGTTAATACAACTTTAGTTAAAAAGAGAGGTGAAAAGTACAATATAGGATGTGGAAATATAGCTTATAATATGCCAATATTAAAATCAAGTTGATGCTTTGAATGCACAGAAATGTGCACTGCCAATCGGTGGTGGAATATAACCAAGTACATTTACTCAAGTACTTTACTTAAGTACAATTTTGAGGTACTTGTACTTTACTTGAGTATTTCCATTTCTACTTCTTTATACTTCTACTCCACCACATCTCTAGAGGGAAATATTGTACTTTTTACTCCACTACATTTATTTGACACTTTATTATATATGTATTATTATTCTATAAGAATATTACACTTTAAAATGAGCCCTTCTGTATAATGACTACTTTTCCTTTTGATACTTTAAGTACATTTTGCTGATCATACTTCTGTACTTTTACTTAAATTAACATTCTGAATTGAGGACTTTTACTTGTAATGGGGTGTTTTTAGACTGTGGTATTTGTACTTGCTTAGGTAAGTAATGATTTGATGATTGATACTGTAGTAGTATTCTTAAAATTACAAAATGCAGAGAAAAATGCATTCCCTTTAGCTTGTTGTACTCTGTCGAGTTGGTTTTCCCATCAAGTACAGATCAATCAATTAAAAATGATGCATCCAAAAATAATGTGCTCATGTACCCTGTTACTGACACACTAGTAAACACCATTTTGTCTGTTACTTAACACGTATAATTTATGTATATTTTATAAGCCCATGCACCTGAAGACATTTTTAGCTTAAGTCAAGTGAAACAGTGTCCACAAATACTACTTAGCCCAGTGAGTCTTGGGAATGAGTTCAAATTGTGTTGCCCGTTGTTCTCAAAAACATCCCTTTAAATCTGACATAAACAGTATTTTTAGCCATCACAGATTTTGCTGTCAATTAATTTCAGCCTGCTGCCTTCTCACAACTCTGCTGTCCCTAAATACAAATGAAACACACCTCCCACTCCCTGCACAGAGCCACAATCTTCCCACTCGGGAAGCAATCGTTAACTCTCCTTTCCTTACATTTTGCAGACAGTGCACGACTGTGATGACAGCTCGGAAAAACACAAAACATTTTTGCTTGAGTGTCATTCTGATTGTAACGAGGTTCACGTGCAAACCAAGATTTTGGAACATAAGAAACAATTTAGTACCTTTTGCATAAATGGCTACAATATGCTTCATACATTGTCTGCTGTCTGGGCCATATTGCAAGTGTGATGAATGTTATTCAGGTAAGCCAAGAACAGTTGCTTCCATAGGTAAAGTTCACATTGAGCGCTAATGACTTATAGGTATGTTGACTGAAACTGACACCAGTCTGCCTCCCGGGCTGGCAGCCAGCTGCACAGCTGGACCAATCAAATACAAGGAAAATAATGAATGCAGCTACTTTAGTCTTATTCAATGCTTGACATCTTACACACCACATACTGTAAAGTGTCAAAATCAAACTCAAAAGGTAGTACCTAAAATAGCAATTATACTTAGGAATTATTAAAAAAAAGACTCTCCTTATAACTCCAGAACTGGCCTTAAAATCATCACGTTTTCTTCAGTATCAAAGTAATCCAGTAATAGCTGTTTGTACATCTATGGGTACATTGCAGAGAGGAATCGCTAGTAGCTAATTCAGCATACTTTTATGGTGCCCAATTTTTAAACAGATATAGGCTAAAAAATGTTGTCATGTTGTAACCACAGAAACTACTCAAACACCACCATGCCGCCATTCATTCACACTGGAAAATTCTTAACATGACTCACCAATAACTTCTACTGTAGCAAGCCTGTATATAAGAAGTGGACGTTGTTATTGTGACCTCACCGTTTTGATGCCTCGAGTTCAGCATTTTGGCCGTCGCCATCTTGGTTTTTTGCAACCAGAAGTGACACAACGGAGTGGAGCTAAGTACAACCGAATGCTGAATAAGACATTTTTAGGCAACCAAAAATCGAGTTGGCATTTTGGCCGTCACCATCAAAGGGTTAAAGTTCTAAGGCGAAAACACAAACAACAGCCAGACTGGACAACGCCGTGGTAGCGACCTGTCAATCACAAGGTAGCCACGCACCAAAGCATCCCCTGCTTTATGGTCTATTTGACTCTAAATGGGACCAACATTTACTAAATGAACATCATGCTGTATTGAAGAAGACTTGATTGTGATTGAGACCATAAACTCATGTTTACAATGTTTACTGAGGTAATAAATTAAGTGAGAAGTAGGCTCATTTTCTCATAGACTTCTATACAATCTGACTTGTTTTTGCAACCAGAGGAGTCGCCCCCCGCTGGTTATTAGAAAGAATGCAAGTTTAAAGCACTTCAGCATTGGCTTCACTTCTCAGACGCAGAGGTTGCAAACTGAGTGTAGCCAGTGAATAGGATAGGACGGCTGATATGATACACATTAACTATCACATGATGAGTTGAATACACACATGTAAGGGCAAATATGATTAATGAGTTTATATCAAAGCAGCTTTATGTCTGTATATGATTAGCTTTGTGATTCAAAGTTCTGTCTGTGAACAAGGCTCTGTTTTAAGGGCTGCAACTCATTTATTTTGATCTGTTTCTAATTCTTGCTGACTTGATTTCCATCAATGATAACTTGTTTCAGAAATGGAACTTTCTTTGAAAAGCTTTGAATCGTCTTTGTTGCGAGTGTGATGTTTGAAGCATTGCTTTTCAAATGTGCATGACAGCCTGGTTTTACTGCACAGCTTGGTACCATTTGAATGGACCTTTGAGAATAAAAATTGAGTGAGATAAGTAAGGTAATAAATACAATGACATTGGGAGCCTATGGGCGGTGTGCTGAAATGACATTAGTTCAGCGGGAGGAAGCTCAATTACAATATAATTTCATTTCTGGGTATACTTGACACACTGAGTGATGCGTAATTGAAATGGACCTGCCAGCAGGTCTTCAGATTGAACTTCCAGCGCCAACAAGGAGATTTAACAGATTTGTGGAAAAATGTTGATAATCCAGCAAGAACATTCAAAAGGTGAAGTAGATCTTTGAATCAAAGAATGGAAATGAACATACAACACTTTGATAGTGTGGAAAGAAATGAAAAAATCCGTCTCCGGGGGGTGCTAGCATTGCTTTTTTTGGCTGGACCGCAAATGCAAAAATCTGTCACTGCGTGAATGACTGAGTAATGAAGTTACACGATTGGTTGGCCGAGTGTTGGAGTTTCCTCATTGGCCGCTGCTCTTTCAAAATGAAAAGGCGGGAATTGTCCTTTAAGCAAATGCGTCCAGTGCGATGCACCCGGCTCACGAAACTTGGACAAAGCTGTGAAACTAGGCGATCGTTCTAAAATTAAGGGAGATTCAGCAGTGGCATAGCCTATTTCTCACTAGTGGATTGTTTAGATGGAATAACAGAAAGTTTACGAGCTTCCTGTTTGAAACGGCGAGCAGAAAACCGGGGACGAATCAGGTGCATTCCGCGATGAAGTACGTCACCACTTGAACGGCCAGTTGAGTCGAGCAGCGCGTCCCCTAGTCAAAGAGAAACGAAACTCAGATTTCGTTATTTTGCTACGAACAAACTACTATTTGTGTAACAATTAAGCCACAAATTCACAGACTGACCATACACGGTCCAGCCATATACTCGGTTTCGACCAAGTCTTGTTGAGACTTTTAGTCTCAAGCAAGACAGAAAAATGTTATCATTAAAAATCACCCTATTTTTTTAGTACATATATAAACTCATCATTATTCAAACTACGTTTTTTCACAAAGACTCTTGTGGGACATTTAGTGCAGTGTCCGTAATAGGATTTACTAACTTTACATCAGAGTCAGTGCTTTTATTGACAGAAGACCTTTTGAAAATCTTTCAAAATTAGATGTTAATTTATCAGTACATGCTGCATACGGTACAGAGATATTCATCCACGGTTACATCCATACACAGTAGATAATCCCCAAGGCTGCTGCACAATACTGAATAATCAAATCCACTTTATTCCAATCATCAAAACAGATCCTTTAGTCTTCAGTGTGCAGGAGACATTCACCATCTGCTAAGGTTTTTTATTCCCTATTTTGTATTAGCGCGTTTCTGCTTTTGCTTGATTCGTTTTGTGACTCATATATACAGAAACATTGCTTTGTTTCCTCTCTTCAATCACCTTTTCTGTGTGTATAAAAAAAGGCAATATCTTCCCCTCTGATTTCCGACATCTCTAATCATCTCCCGTGTGACGTCACAGGGAAATTATATAATATGCCCTTCAATATATTCCTTTCACCTCTCTGTCATTTAGGATCTGACAGTAGCTTTGGGCAAAATTCGCTTTAATACCTGTCGGATTTTTTTTTTTTTTTATCCCTTTCTCCTCCCCTCTCCCTCTCCCCTTGTTCTCTCCCTCTCTTCTCACAGAAATATGTTCAGTGACCCACTGCAGTCATTCTGTTCAGTTCTGGAAATTACTCTGCAGATGCATGTTCCCGTCTCAGTAGTCAAACAGTCAGAAGACTGACCGCACTTCAGTTCTGGACTGTGGGTTTGTGAACGGTGCAGACTTTCACAGAGACGGTCGACAACAGAGGATGCACTGAATAAAGCTTTCCAATACAGGACATTAAATATACTGCACAAAATACTAGAGTTGATCCGATACCAGTATCGGAAATGCGTCCGATACTGCCCAGAATTCGGGATCGGGTATCGGCGAGTACACCAGTCTATGCACCGATCCGACACCATCATTTATTAACCCAGAAAAAAATCAACTTGTTTAACCAGGAATCAATTCTTCTTCGCCGCTCCAAAACAGTAGGCTTCACTATGCTGTGGCTGTGGATATATCATGGCTGCCACTGGCAACTACTGTTTTAAAGCAGCGAAGAAGAACTGATTGTAGGTAGTTTGTCATGTGACGATAGCACAAGAATGGTAAAGAAGTATAGAGACGAAACTGCGGTGTTTTTTTTGACAACAGCCCCTGCCGCCATTTTGGACTGAAACACTTATTATATTTTTAATATTTTACTGTTCAACAAAGGCTATTTCAGTAGAAAATGACAATAGAATAGATAGAATTTTGTTTTACTTTTGTACGGCACTGGTTAGGCGGACGTTTTACTGGCATCAGGTAATCATTTTCAGTCCAAAATGGCGGAAGCCAAGCTTTGATGCTGGGCGCTGATGTTGCAATGGAACAAATACTTGACTTTCACTTCTTGGCAATATACGTTCTTTGGTAACGGTAGTCAGAGCGAGGAAAATGTCAGCCATTTGGCGATATTTCACAGTGGAAAATCCAACAAGTAAAACAGCGATATGTACAGTACGTAAGGCTTCCGTTTCGAGGGGTGGCACTAATTTTGCCAATTTCAACACTAGCAATCTTAAAAACATTTGAAGACGAATCACGCGAACGAGCAAGACGACTTCACCAAGACAAAGGGGGGGGGGCGTGGGGGGTGGAAGACGAACCGCAAGAGAAAATGTTGGATACCACATTCCAACGAGGAGAAAATACCACAAAGATAGCCCAAAAGTGACGAAGATATCATTTTTATCATGCTGGTATCAAATCGGTTCTTGGTTTTGGCCGATACCACGAGTTTAGATAATCGGCCTCTGGAAGGAAAAAATTGTATTGGAATACCTCTACAAAATACTGAAAGCCTCCTCTTGATGTGGAGCTGTTGCCCTTTTTATTGCATGACGCACCTCTCTTGTCTCAAAACTAAAAAACAAAATCCTTCATCTGTTTCTCTATAATAATAATACATCTTCCTGCAATACAATATCAATAAGGGATAATGACTTTTACCATGACTCATCTCATCAGCGTACATTATAGAAACACTAAGTGCTCCTACTATTTTTTTGCATTCAGTGGTAGCGTGCATTATGCTTTCATGATTTCATAAGATGCACTTTTTTCGAAAGATTTTTCTAACGATGATGGGAAAGATACATGAGAGGAAGCAGCAGTTATTATCCGACGGGTCTCGAGGGACTTTCTGTCCACTCTTGCTGCGATACGATATACTGTAAATATTTCCATTTTAAATTTCCCTCCATCGGGTTGCTCACCACTCCTCTCGTTGTCTTTCATCCATTCGTTCCGCCGTCTCCGGCCCGCATCTTTACTTACAGGTTGATGACTCTCCTCACAGCTCCTTGGCCGTTACCTAAAGCAAGTGTTGAATATGCATGAGTTCAGCCTCATAAACTGCTGCTCTCAGCGCTAAAGTCAGTAGGAAGCCCAGCTCAGCAGATGGAGGGGGAGGGGAGGGGGGGATCAGAAAGAAAACTTAGTGAAAGAGAAAGAGAAGAGGGAACTTGTTTGACTTATCCTCAGTGGCGGAAGATAAACCAGAATTTCCTCTCTTCATGTTGCCCTTGCAAAAGAGAGCGACAGCAGGCTCTAGCTCAAGCTATCATGCTAGTTCATACACTCAACAGTGTGTGTGTGTGCATTGACTTTGTTTTTTGTGTTCATGCATGCAGCTGTTTGTGTACTGGAATATGGAAGTGCTTGAATGAGTGTGTATGCAAGTGCTTTTTTTTTTGTGAGTGTCTGTCCATATCATTTTGCCTGAAGCTCTCTGGACAGTTGCCAGGCAACTGTGGCAGGCCGCTCGCCGCTCGGCTGGGCAGCCACGGAGCAGACACGTCCACATGCCTATGGTTTTTGATAAGTGGCACAGGTCAGCGCTGATACGTTACCAGGTCAGAGTCACGTCGGGCTAAGAGCCAGTCAATTGCCGGGGATGATCTAAGGATGATGCAATTACACAATAACATGCAAACTATATCTCCATTTGGTAATCCTATTATCTCTATCATCTCTCATGATCATTATCTCATTATCATTAGGTAAGGATAATTGTTTTCTCAAGAGCGGGTCACTATTTGTGGTTGCACATTTGGCAACTATCAAACGTACTTAAGCATTCATTTGTTCTCTCAAGATAAAAAAGAGAATTTGGTAACACTTTCTATGACGCCCGTGTATATAATGCATTATGGGAATTATAATACACTAAGATTCTTGCAAAAAAATGTCAGTGAGTGACCAGCAATTATGAAGTATTACGATTCTTACATGCATTATAGACATGGGCATGATAGAAAAGTGCTACCGAGAATGTAGTTGTGATTCTGAGATAATGTAACAGAATGTAGAGCCAGCATGGCTGCCCTTAGCCTCTATGTTTTTTGCTTTGTAAGTAGAACATCCAGGTCACTGCATCTGTGGACCAGCATGAAAACATTTTGTTCGAGGTGTTTTCATCCCCAGGTGGATGTCCACATAAAGGCACGGACACGTGAACATTTTCATAGAGATTTACCTTAATCTACTTAAGATTGAATTATTGCTGTTCATGCAAACATGCTCAAGCGTAGTCTCTTCTGCAAAGGTCAGGTAAATGCTGTCCATACTGTAGGATGCTGGCGCTGTTGCAAAGCACAAAGCAATAACGTTACTCCTTTTATTTATTTTTAGCGGCCAGCAAGTGTCTTTTTTATCCTCATTGCGTTTTGCATGTAATATTTTTGTAAATTTGATTATAGGCTAAAATATTTCACAAAATGTACTCAGCTACAACTGTTGATGGGGGCGAACCAATCCAAAATAACCTTAATGAGACACCGAGCGCCAAAATCACAAGCAACCGCTACATATCGTTATTTATAAATATTGTCCAAATGTAACAACACTGTGATATGAATCATAATTAATCCAGGTGAACCCACTGAAAACACTCCAAGCTTAAAGTGTTGTTAACAGTAGTGTAAGTACAGTGTGGAGTGAGACGTGTGTGTGTCACGCTAATTGTCGTAGATAGGTCAATTTAGCAGGTTATCATCACCACCACCACCATCATCATCACTTACATTATAATCATCAACAATAAAACTTAATTTGCTGTTCGACACACTTGTGCTGACTGTCCTCTTTTACCATCTGTCTCTGTGTTCTCCCTATACTGTACTTTATGGCTGTCCCACTCGCTCCGACTGCCCTTTACAACACTCTGCTTACAGTAGTTCAGTCACTTGTGTCTTCTTTCAATTCCCACACGAGGAAACTTGCTGAAATAGAATCCCTTAACAGTATTCACCGAAAACATTAAAAAATGTGGGCTTATGCCATAGAGAGACACATCGTAACTAACGGAGTTTATGAGGACACACTGACTGTGACACCAGGACCTTGTGTATAGTGGTATATATTGTGTGTACTAGAGTATACTTTACATATTTCTGTAAAACTAAACATTTATTATTCAAAAAATATGCTCATTTAGGTGACATATAGCATGTTTGCACTGTATAGAGCCGTACGTGAATGGTGTTGGCCTTTCCTTTGTCTCGCTGTACAAAGCGACTAAATGGCAAACAAGTCAGTGGATGCCCGGGACTGCCATTTGAACGCTATTCAAATCCATTGTGGCAATGGTGGACTCCGCCACTGACGATACAGACTACTGTATAGACAAATAACTCATTAGTGCAAACACATTTAATGGCTGTTGCAGGAGAAATGCCAGCCAAAAATAGTACCTGAAATTGGATTTGGATTGTAAATATTGGATATTACCAAAAAAGCCTCCCCCAGCTCCGTAATTAAACATTTTTTACCAGTGGGCAACGCCGGGGTCTGAAAAGTGAAGCCAATGCGAAAGTGCATTAAATTTGCATTCTTTCTAATAGCCAGCAGGGGGCGACTCCTCTGGTTGCAGAAAGAAGTCTGATTGTATAGAAGTCTATGAGAAAATGACTTCTCACTTGATTTATTACCTCAGTAAACATTGTAAACATGAGTTTATGGTCTCAATCGCTAGTTTCAAGTCTTCTTCAATACAGCATGATGTTCATTTAGTAAATTATGGTCCCATTTAGAGTCAAATAGACCATAAAGCAGGGGATTGATTGATTGACAGGTCACTACCACGATGTTGTCCGGTCTGTGAGTTGTCCGTGTTTTTGTCTTACAACTTTAACCATTTCACAGCGTGTTTTCAGTTCATGAAAGTTAATTATAACCTTTCGTACTTAGCTCCACCCTCTCGTGTTACTTCTGGTTGCAAAAAACCAAGATGGCGATGGCCAAAATGCCAACTCGAGGCTTCAAAACCGTAGTCCACAAACCAATGGGTGACATCACGGTGACTAGGTCCAATTCTTATATACAGTCTATGATTTTTACCTACAATGACCTTAACATGGCGTAGTAGTTTACAGCTTGTTTCTTCTGCCAAATAATGTGTGTAGTGATTGGAGGTTTAACTGAGGAAAAGTAGAAGTTATGGTATCAGTTATGGGCGCTGTTGGGAAATTCTGTTCATGCACAAGAAGTGGCAGAAAAAATGTAAAAAAATAAATTAAAAAAAATCTCGTAATATTTACAACTAAGCAGCAATGTTATGTGAAACTGAGATGAGTAGGCCACCTTGAAGGTAGGTGCAGATGCTTTTTTTTCTCTTTTTCATCACATCCTCCGCCTCAACAGCCACTAATCTGGGGAGTACGCAGTTTGCTGAAATCATTCTAGATTGTTTTCAATTCAATATCACAAGAACAAAGAATTGTCAGTGTGCCTGTGTGTGTGACATTTTGTTCAGTTTATTTTATCTTGTTGTGGGTGTGCACCTACTGTGCAAATGTGTGTCCTGGAAGTAGGTGAAACATGCCTTCTGTTGCTCTCCTCCTCTTCTCTTAACTGTGTTGTATTTCCAGCGTGGATATTAAAAATGAGTAATTTGGCAAGCTTTCCGTGTGAAAATCTCCTCAGACTTGCAACGAGTTGGAGGCTGAGAAGTTCCTGACAATGACAGGATGCCATCTTCTGTTTACGTGGGATATTTTCTTTTTAAAAAGCCAATAAACACACAGGATTATGTTATCATGTGCTCCTGAATTTCTGCCCCGCTCCTCTTCCTGCACATAATCAGTATTTTTCTCTGTGTTTGTTCTAATTTACCCTGCAGGGTTTCTGAGCACAGGGGACCAGTCTGCTAAGGGGAACTATGGCTTGTTGGACCAGATCCAAGCCCTGCGCTGGCTCAATGAAAACATTGGCCACTTTGGAGGAGACCCAGAGAGAATCACCATCTTTGGCTCGGGAGCCGGTGCCGCCTGCGTGAACCTCCTCATCCTCTCCCACCACTCCGAGGGTGAGGCTCTTTCACTGTCATTGTCACATTAGCAGTCATATACCCTGCTCAAAGGGGATTAACATTTCAGGACAGTGTGGGTAGTGTATTTCTCCATAGAGCATGTTGGTAATTTCAATGAACAGCCTAAACCAGATCAAAAATATATGGCAATATTATTGAAGGGACGCAATATTCAGAAATGAGTCATCCACTATTTACAGCAATGTTGTTTACATATATTTTCAATAAACATGCAAAACTGCAAATATTGAGTAATTTGAAAGAAAACCATGATTTTAAGTCTTGACATTGTTGACAGATGGATGAAAACAGTTGTTTTTTGCCATAAAAAGCATTACTCACCTTGGGACACAAGCCCTGTAATAATCCCAAATAATGTCATTCCACAAGGGACACGATCATTGAACTGGACTGACAAAATCGTCCTTCTCCAATAAAACTAATCCCTACTTGACTATTTTGGTGATTCTATGCAGACACGTTAACAACGTGTCTCACTGAGGACTGGACCAAAAGGATGTGTGGTCTTTGCCAGCTGTATATTAAAACAATTCCATACCTTTAATAGATGGGCAGTTTAAATTGACCCTTTTGTTCAGTAATCTTGCAATGAGGGCTTCTAAAAGCTAAAATACAGAGTCTTCACTTCACTAATAGAGTGCTGCAGGAATGCAAGAACCCTGAAATGAGTTAACATTTGAGCACTTCCGGTTCCCTCGTCTGGAAGTCGATAGTTTTTTTGAATGAGTTTTTGGTTAGATGCCTGAAATAAGATCTATGGTTAACACAAGTTTAAGAGATTTTAATATCTAGGATATAAAATAATGTCAATAAATATCCAACTCGTGAATTTTGAAACTTTTACACGTCTTAAAGAAGGCGGTTGCTAACAAGTGGCTAAATGAGACTACAAGATGTCATCATGGCAAACAGCAAACCTACCAAAATACGTCATTCCTGTACCACTCTTTGTAGGCAGACGCCACTGATGCAAAATTTGATTTAAGGAGTTTGTATGTAAAAAAAATGACATTTGATATAACCCAACTGCTGGCCAATGCAGTTGATCAGGAGAGAAGACTGACTGCTGAACCCAGCCTTTAATTCAGAAAGAGGAGGTGTTGGCAGGCGGGGGGGCCGGGAGAACACGGCAGGGTGGAAGTGAGTCAGGAGCGGCTGATGAGTTCAGATCAGAGAGGAGAGCCGCCGCTGCTTCAGCAACAGCTGAGACAGCGTATGTCAATATGTCATTTAAATGTGTACATTCATAAAATAATAAGTTTGGTATTTCTGGTGCTGACTAGCGAGGGTACATTTAATCAACTAGTCAACTAACCGCACACATCCCTATTGAATATTCCTTTTCCTCAGATTTTAAACCATGGCATCCCCCACCCCAGTCGTTCTTTGTTAAATAAAGGTTAAAAAAAAGACATAAATCGGTAGAATGAAAATGTA
Organism: Sebastiscus tertius; assembly: GCA_916701665.1. Taxonomy (NCBI): domain Eukaryota; kingdom Metazoa; phylum Chordata; class Actinopteri; order Perciformes; family Sebastidae; genus Sebastiscus; species Sebastiscus tertius. Next base: position 144,420 of record CAKAOH010038593.1, on the reverse strand, counting down.
TATAGGTCTCAATCAGCTGTTTTAGGCCACGTTGCCGTGCAGATTTGCAGATGAATATTAAACTTAAATTAAACAATGAATAGACAGTATGCAAGTTGGTTAAATTCATTTCTTTCATTTTGTTCTACGGTCAAATTTGCTCACATTTTAGTTTCAATGTTAAAAAAAACCCCACAGATTCTGTTTTTCATTTACGTCTCTTGCAGTATTCAATACCGTATCTTTGCCGGCTAATGACGGTGTTTTGTCTCGGATGTCTCTTGAACTTTTCTGGCGCCATTTCCGCATTTTTTCACAGCAGATAAGTGATTCAGGTGTGGGACAGCTGTCATACTTGGTGGATAGGGGAATGTACGGTTAAAGGGTTAAAGTAGTTTTAACCATACAGTGTGATTTTCTTCATGACCGTCGTGCATTTGGAAACCGTGAGTCCTGGAGAACGTAGTGCGTTACAAACGGCAACTGTGAGATTGCCCTACCAGCTGCATCATAACTGCATGTTATACAGGGTTTTGATACGTTTGAAAGCATAATATTAAAATATATTTCATGTAAGTGTTGCATCGTTATGTTACGTGGTGAAATGTTATTGAAAATGTACAGTAAAAAAAATATAAATAAGTCTATCAGCACCCTTGGCCCCGTCCTCAAGGCACCACTGCAGTATGCTATACTTATTAAGGACAGTACTGTACTTTCTTTTGTTTGTTTTTAAATAGCAGATCTCTAAAATAGCCACCAGATGTTTGATCACTAATCCTCTGATGTGAGTAGAGCTCAGAAGGTGAATGGCACTTTATACCAAGAATTCAGATTATGTTATTACTAAACTGCTAACCTTCACGCTGACAAAACTGACCTTGAACAGATACAAATCTGTACGTAGTCTCTGATTTCTCATTGTGTGTGCATGGGAACACACATATCTTTTTGTCTATCTTGAGTCCGAAAACATTCAGGAAGACATGGAAAAGCATTTCATTAATTGGGTAGTATCGGCCAAGTTGTTAGTTGCTGTCAAGTGGCCAGCTAATGTTGGCTGTCCACAGACAAAGACAAATACTCCCACAGGCAGACTAGTGTTCAAATTACACTGTGGGTGTTGGTGGATGGTGTTGTATTTAAAACATATCTTATACTATTGACATGTATGGCACCTTTATTTGCCTATTTGTTGTGTTACTACAAAATTCCCTTAAGAATCCGGAAGGTTTGGCTCTTTTTTTTGGTTAACGTTGGATTATTTTGGAATATCCATGTTATCATTATGGGTTGTTATGCATAGATTTGCCTCTTCTACTCCATTTTGAAGCCTGGCTGTAACACCACAAAGTGCAGAAAAAGTTGGTGGGTTTTTAAAGGTACTGTGTGTGTGCATGTGCGTGTGCGTGTGTGTGCAGAGGAGAGCTGAGATGAGGGGTAGAGCTGGAGCTGCAGCTGAGAGGCTTCTTAATTGATTTCACAGGGAGAGGAGCGGGGGTGGGGCACATGCAGAATATGGGGGGGCTTAATTATTAATGACAGAATCTGCAGATAAAACAGAGGGACAGCAAGCCACTTTACATAACAGTGCAGCGGTGCAACAGTGCGAGCAGTTTTCTTTCTCTCTCTTCCGCGCTTCATCCGACGCGGCCATCAAGCCCGCTGCTGTGTGCAGAGTCGCCACCATCTTTCTTGCTGCGGTCTCTCGTCGTATGTAATGGAAGCACTTTATTTTCCTGCCCTAACGTTCGTAAAGATTTTCTGCGGCGATGAAAAGCAGCAGAATATCTACTTCATCTTGCTTCCTATGTAATACTCATACAATTGCTCCTCCTCCAACGTATGCATTATTGAAAGCACTCACGCTGGAAGGCCTTGAAGGCCCCATCAGTTGCTAGCAAAAGTGTGTCAGAGGGAAAGAAAGCTGAACCGAGAGAGAATAAGTGATTGTATATATTTTCTGCTGAAGCTATATCTGCTGTATGTGGTCCCGCTTTGCGCAGGCCTGTTCCAGAGGGCCATCGCGCAGAGTGGCTCAGCCATCTCCAGCTGGGCGGTCAACTACCGGCCGATGATGTACACCAAGATCCTGGCGAGGAAGGTCGGATGCACTCTGGGGGACATGGCCGAGCTGGTGGACTGCTTGAGGAGGAAGAGTTTCCGGGAGCTGGTGGACCAAGACATCCAGCCCGCGCGCTACCACATCGCCTTCGGGCCCGTGGTGGACGGTGACGTGGTGCCTGATGACCCTGAGATCCTCATGCAGCAGGTCAGAGCCGACGTCTCTGGACGTCATCCAGTAAATGGTCGCATTGTTTCTCTTGATCATTTTCTTTGGATTTGGTGTGTGTGTACCAGAGGTGGGACCAAGTCATTGTTTTGCAAATCAAAAGTAAGTCTCAAGTCTCAACACTCAAGTCCTAAACCTCAAGTCCTCATTGGTCGAGTTGCAAGTCTTTTTTGATTTTGTCAAGTCGAGTCTGACTCAAGTCCAAGTCATGTGACTCGAGTCTACACCTCTGGTAACTACTGCCCTAGCATTGCGGCTGCGTTCTGTGCTGTCATGTCATGCTGTATGTTTGTTTTGACACCAGGGCGAGTTCCTGAACTATGACATACTGCTGGGCGTCAACCAGGGAGAGGGCCTAAAGTTCGTGGATGACAGTGAAGGAGAAGACGGAATATCAGCGGCCTCGTTTGACTACACCATCTCCAACTTTGTGGACAATCTGTATGGATACCCTGATGGTCAGACCCTACCCTTCTTTACCTTCAAATTATTAATTAGTTTAACATCTTTAACTTTCCACATGTTGTTGGCCTCTACACCACTGAGAAGTACTTTAAATTATGTTCAATGTATACAACAAAGATGGCAGAGCAAAGTTTAATCTACTGTATATCAATGCATTGTATTTTATAAGCTCATCATATGTATGAATTGTCCCCATGAATTGTAGATAAGTAGAAATATAAAGTAGCGTAAAATGGTACATCAAATTTGTACTTTGTACAACTGCAAGATGAGGGTCATGTGACTGACAGTGGTAGCCAAACCAGCAGTCCTCCTAGCGGGCTAATCTGCTAGCATGTTTGCTGCCAGCTGTGCATGGTATTGTGGTATAATTGTTACAAAGTTTTTCCTGCTACAGTAGCATTGAGATGTTTCCTCTTCTTTATTTAGTGCCTTTCCATCCAGACATTCTGAGCAGATCTGGTTGAAGTCTTGCGCTGAGCTTCAGACCCACACATTAAAGGTGCAATGTGTAAGATCTGCCCAGAGTTTTAATTTAGAACATTAAAAAAAATGAAGGTGAAGAGGTCACAGTGTTGACATTATGTCAAAGACGTTGATGTTGTGTTGCAGAGATATCTACTGAAATGAGCATGCTAACCCGCTAGCACCGGTCCGTCCTGTCTTGTAATACCACCCTGTACCTCGAGAGGTGATAGTGAGTCACTGTAGCATCCAGTCTGCCCTCAGGCCAACATGAGAAGACCAAGAAGTAGAACTTTATGTTGCAGCCATTACACAGGTTAGACGAAGCCCCCAGGAAGAGCGCCAGTCGTTGATCCCAATTTCCGTAGTGGCCAAATGTCGGCACTACAACTTCAGGGTCCGTCACGTGATGCCATTGGGCCCAGAAATACTTTTTTCCATAGAATTACATTGGGAAAGAGACGTCCGTAACTCAGCGGATAATGTTTTTTGAGGTGAATCAATTTTCCAGTATGAACATTTGATTAGCCCTTATTTAAAGCATTAGGTCCTAAAAGTTTTAAAATGCCCTATTAGCTGAATCCAGAGTTATCTCCCTACCTCCGTTCACATGAATGAGACCCAGTCCGAGGCTGGAGCGACGGCTGGGAGGCGCAGTCAGCAAGCTGTGACGACAGCGTGACATTGTGACTCCGTGACCGAGTCATGTGACCGAGCTGGCGCCTGCTCCATGGGCCTAATGGATGCGGAAGATCGCCGGAAGATCCGGGTACTTTTCCAGTCGGAAGTCGAGCCATTTTGGCATCATGCGCTGCTGAACAACTTTCATAGGAATGAATGGGGCCCCTTCTCCAACGCTGTATCCACTTCTCTTAATAAATCCATGGGTTAGACCCAATCGCACCAGCCCACTGTGACCCCCGGCGCTGGGGTTTACACTGGCTGGATACGAGTTGCTGCGGCCGCTGACAGTTGGTCTGTCTCCCGGAGCTGCACCCGCTCTCATCTGGACGGGAAAGACATGCAGGAAGTTACTTATGCCGCCCCTGGTTAGTGACACAGTAAAAACAAAGGTGGCAAATGTGAACTATAGACTGACGCCACACGTGAAGATTACAAGATAGCAAAGTGATTGTGGCTGGCACTCAGAGTTTCAGCCCTTTAAGCTGAATGTTGCGTATTCTTGCCCTGCTGTTAGTTAGTACTTGGCTCTTTTTTTTTTTTATAACTGATGACTGTAAATTTCGATTGTATGGACCCAGTAGTAGAGGTGAAATGCTGCCCCCTGTTTGTTTGGAGCATGTGGTCAGGTATTACACATTGCACCTTTAAAGAATCTGAGGAGAAATTCTGTGATTCAAAGCTTTTAAAATTTGATTAACTATACATTTGCATTGGGATCACAGTTATAAAGTACTGCTTTGTCAAAAATAAATGGTGGTCAGTGAATAAAGTAACGCGGCAGGCTCCTTTGCTGTAGAGTTGATCTTTTTTAGGTACAGTTGTGTATGTACAGTATATTCACAGTAAATTGTGTTTACTTCCTGTGCAATGGCTCTGGTTTGATTTTATCGGCACAGTCCAAGCAGTGAGACTGAACAGCAGCACAGAGACAGAAAGTCGAGAGAAAATCTAACAACACACCCCTGTGGAAATGACAAGTTATAGATTTTAGCCGAAAAATCTTTAAGAAAACCCACGCACTGCGTACATACTCACGTTCCTTTTTTCTTTAAAAGGTAAGGACATCCTGAGGGAAACCATAAAGTTCATGTACACAGACTGGGCCGACAGGGACAACAGTGACATGCGCAGGAAGACCCTCCTGGCTCTGTTCACGGACCACCAGTGGGTGGCACCGGCCGTCGCCACCGCCAAACTGCACGCCGAGTTCCAGTCACCCGTCTATTTCTATACCTTCCACCACCACTGTCAGACCGAGGCCAGGCCAGACTGGGCTGACGCGGCCCACGGAGATGAGATCCCCTATGTGTTTGGGATTCCCATGGTGGGAGCCACTGACCTGTTTCCCTGTAACTTCTCCAAGAACGATGTAATGCTCAGTGCTGTAGTCATGACATACTGGACCAACTTTGCCAAGACAGGGTTAGTATCATGCCAAATGTCATAATCCCTCTTTGATATTAAGTGCATTTATCTTGTTAAAATATCAAGTAATACACATAGTGTACAGTATTTACAAGCTCATATGTAACACAGTGGTGATTTAACTTTCTGAAAGTCCACTATCCCTCTAGCCTACTAGTAAAGTCCCACTAGTGCTCAATTGTGGGCACATTGTTAGTCTGCTAAAGGTGAATATAGAATTAGTGTTTAGTTTTAATGTAGAGATATTGTCTTGGATGAGAAAATCTGTTGAGCCTTTGAACATGTTGTGGGTCGAATCATCTGGATTTCTACACAAGTTGCTCACCTCAAATAGCACACTAGCTCTTGTGTTTTCGTATATTTAGGGCCCGAACACAGAAGTGCCAGGGACCCAACGGTGTGCAAGGAAACCTATTATTTTTGTAAAGATTATTATTATTATAATTATTATAATTATTATTATTATTATTATTATTATTATGCTGCGCAATCGCATTTTTTAGGGGCTCGGGATGCTCGAAAAATTGGAACACGCTTTAGAACCGGCAAAAATTGCAAAATTCTGCAATGATTGGGTTTGGGCGTTGTCAGCAGGATCCATGTCCATCGATGTTCACAAAATTTGGCAGTATCATTGCTCTCATCTTTAAAACTACATTACTTTTCTTTTTTTTTTTTTGCCCCACAGGAAGTCAGCAATGTTGGATTTCATGCGTTCATTTTCATTTTATGAACACATGACTTTAAGATGCACAAAAGCTCGTGATACTTTGGCACGTCCGCTCTATAGCGTCCCCTAATTACTTTTAGCCTTCGAATGCATTTTTGATGTTTACTGAAAAACTCACGGAACTTGGTGCACACATCAAAACCTGTGAACATTGCGAAAATATCCAGCGTCCTGTCAGTACCCTCGACGTGCACAAGTGGCGAGGGCCCGTTCATCGCTGCTTGCAGCTTTAATGAACTGTTGTATCTGCAACACAGGTAATGCTGTGTTAAAAACTTAGTGGTGATTCATAATTCTTAACATATAAAAATATCTTTTTCTCTCCTCCAGGGATCCTAACCTACCAGTTCCACAGGACACCACGTTTATCCACACCAAGCCCAACCGCTTTGAAGAGGTCATCTGGACCAAGTTCAGCTCCAAAGACAAGCAGTACTTGCATATCGGCCTGAAGCCTCGCGTCAGAGACAACTACCGGGCCAACAAGGTGGCCTTCTGGCTGGAGCTGGTGCCGCATCTCCACAGCCTCCAGAAGGAAATCATTAGCTCCATCACAACTCGACTGCCGCCCGGAGGCACCACCCGCTGGCCAACTGGCACCCGCTCGACGCGACACCCCGTCATCTCCACCTATCCGCCTGACCCTGAGCCCGACGGTTCGGAGAGACCCCGCAATACCCCCTTCCCCGACGAGACGAGGGACTACTCCACCGAGCTGAGCGTGACAGTAGCCGTGGGCGCCTCGCTTCTTTTCCTGAACGTGCTCGCCTTTGCCGCGCTTTACTACAAACGGGACAAGCGCCACGAACTCATGCAGAGGCGCCACCGCCGGCTGTCCCCGCAACGCGTCACGACAATGGGCATGGGCGTCGGCATGGGAGTGGTAGGGGCCCCGCCGCACAATGACCTGGCGCTGAGCCAGGAGGAGGAGCTGATGTCGCTGCAGATGAAACAGCAGAGAGTGGAGCTGGAACACGGCACGCCCCTCCCGTCCCGCGGCGTCCTAGGCGACCTGGAACCCCTGCGGCCTCCAGTGTGCCCGCCCGACTACACGCTGGCCCTGCGACGGGCGCCGGAGGACGTGCCGCTGATGACAGCCAACACCATCACCATGATCCCCAGCACCATCAGCAGCATGCAGCCCCTCCACCCGTTCAACACGTACCCTCCTGTCCCAGCGCCCTCCACCACACCCGTCCCCAGCCACAGCAACAATGCCCTGCCACACCAACACTCCACCACCCGTGTATAGGACCAGGCACAACCTCTGCTACCCCACTCTGGGCTCACAGAGACGCACCACACAAACTGCTCCATACTCTCACCACCCTCTATTCTTCTTCACTATATCTTTGTCTTTTCTCATTAAGCCCTCAAATAAAGCTGCAGTTTGTAAGATTTTAAGCAGTGAAATACCTCTAAAATGTACTCATAAATCAAGGGGGAGTTGATTAAAAAAGCTCCTTCGCCAAAAGCCCGTCATCATAGGTACATACTGCTTTGCCCCATTAAAGCTCCTTCAATATCTCGTGCTTATAAGTGAGCCACCAAAACGCAGCTTTAAGCCTGTAACTCTCTCTCAAAGAGGTATCAAGCTAATCACAATCAGCAGGACATCTTATGTGTAGCTCGCTTGTTTTGCGCATGTGTTGTTGTGTCAGTGTACAAACTATGTTTGTCATAGAATGCATATATTCGCTTTCATTCATTTAGCGAAAACATAATACAGTAGCGAGCAGCTTCGAGCGAGGCAGCATATGCCCCGACAAGCTGTCTGTCATAAAGCGGTGATTTCTTGAAACTTACAAATTGCAGCTTTAAAGGCCCAATCTGGAAGTGGAATTTGGCACCCTGTGTTGAGCGCCATGGCCCGACAGCTGTCTCTGTGTTCTGATTTTGGGGACTTTTGTTTCGGTGTGAAATGTATTGACAGCGCTGGAAGTACAAGGATGAGCTATTTGACATTTAAAGCATGAGTTTTTCATGGATTTTAAAACTTTTATTTCTTCTGTTTACAAATTGATGCACCTGAGGCCAGTACTACGAAGCGAGTTCAAGATACCCAGGGTATCTTCTCGTTATCTGGCTTAACTAACATTAACAACCGCGATCACGCTAAACGGTCCTGCGATGGTGGTTATCAACTCAGTAAGTCAACCCAGGGTTTCTCAATCTGGCTATGAGCACGTTCACGTAAAGCGGTGGTGTTTGCAGCATATGACCAATCGCAAACATGGACAAGTACTGTGAGCAGAGCGGCACATTTTACAATCCAAGACCAAACTATAATATTAGACAAATACGAAGAAGTTAAACCCATAATTCAGGCTAAAATTAACACAGTTGAAGCTGCCAAATGCAGGAAGGACGGCTGGCAAAAGAAAGAATTGCTGATGAATGTGTAAATTAACAGACTTATATCTCTGCCCCATCTAGAGCACGGGTAGATCTGACTATAATTACTTTGTTTGTTCTGTTAAATTAATTTGATGCTTAGACAATATAATAGAAGAAATTACTTCATTAATCCCTTGGAGGTGAAATTGTCATACAATTTGACCTTCTTTCAGCTGCGTCCCCGACCCCAGCGGTGTCAAACAGACTTGGGGAGCAAATAAATATAAAAACCTAATTGAAAGCGGTAAACACCCACAGCATACAACCAGCTGTCCTTCCTGCATCTGTCAGTTTAAACTGTGTTGCTTTTAGCCTGGATTATGACTTAAACGTCTTCATATTTGTGTAATATTATCATACGATCTGCGCACCGAGCTCTGATTGGTCAGTAGGCGGTGCCTTCATACGTGTTGATCTCTTATCTCGAACATAACCTGCTCCGGAGCAGGTTAGGTGTTCAGCATCAGTTACCATGGCGATCTACCCCGGTAAGAAGTGAACCACCGTCGTAGGGGACGGAAAACCCAGGGTTAAGCCTGAAGTTACCTCGCTAACCTCAAATCCTGCTTCGTAGTACAGGCCTCTGTTTTCAGTTATGATGCGACCTAAATGTAGGGCTGCCCAGAATACCATTTTTTTAGGCTTCAAAGCTTCGGTGAGTAATATTCGAAGGTATTCCGAAGCTTCGCGAAGCGGCTTAGAAGGCTGACATATTCTTCTGTCAGTACTGTACACCTCCACACACAACAAAATAGCGATATCCGTCTGAGAATAACTAATAACAGTTAATGTTGAATATGAATAATGTTGTGGAATTATTCCTTATTTCATGGGTTATTTTGGGGATTTATACATTATTATCACATACTTAAAAATAATGAAGCGCTTGAATACTGATTTGAGGGTTGAATACCATGGCGGTCGAAGCTTCGAAGCATTCGGGTCAGCCCTACCTAAATGCCATCAAAAAGTCACGCTTTTTCAAAATCTGTACACTCACAAATGCTGCTTTCAAAACATTTCCAGATTGGGGCTTCAACTGTTGGGCGGTACAGGAAATAACTGAATCATACTCGGCCTGTGGGATGCAACCTGGAATCCAGGCTGCCCATTAGAACTCCGCCACACAGGCTCTAATCACGTCCATTACTTTATTTGTTTCTCACTCATTACCTCTCTGTCTGTATCCCCATCTCAGCCCATTTAACCGCTTCTCTCTTTTCGCCGCCTCACGCCCTTCCTCTCTCTCTCTCTCTCTCTGCATCTGCCCTCGTAGCTCTTTTTATTATTAAACCATCGACATAATCCATCTCCACTTCTCTCCTCTTTCTCGCAATCACTTCTAGACTCTTTTTTCCTTTTGGAGTCTTTTATACAAAAACACAAATGTAAATGATGTATTATTAATAAATTGTAAGGATATGAATGAAAAAAAAAAAGATATTCTGATATCTCGTTTTTACCAGCATTCTTGGTGCCAAGTACTGTGATAAAGTTCCTCTTTCACTGGCGTCCAGTGGACCGCCCGGAGAGGTCCGTCCTGACTGTATCTTACAAAAGGAATTACCATCATAAAAAAGTGCCAACCCCTTCATCTTTCTTTTTGATCCACACACTTATTTGTTTTTTTGATTATTACACTCAATGTTGCACTGTGGCTGGTCTCTTCTTTAAAGGGATTCAATATATCCTCGTTTAAAAAAAAAAAAAAAAAAAGAATATAAAGTTTTATTAACTACTTTGCTGTCTGGGATATTTGCATGATTTTTTTTTTTTTTTTTTTACAAAGAGTGTGGACAGAGACGTTTGTTTGTCATTTTGATGATTTGCCTTGTTCTTCATTGATTTTTGTTTTATTTTGAAAATCATTTCCATTTTCTATTTTAATATCAGCTGCACTTTGTGGTACTTCAAAAAGGTATTAAAGTATAAAGAGATGAATATTGTGTAAAACTATGATTATAACAAAGAGAGTAAATATTTCCTCTTTATTTTTTTCATTCCCTAACACCGAGGCTGTGCCGCAAAAACTACCAGAGAGACTGATGAAAGCCTTCTTTCTTTCCTCCCTCTTTCGCTCTGTTTCTCTTTATCTTTTGCAACCGTCAAGTCTGCAGTCACTGTCTCTCAATCTCACCTGAAGATAGCACTTTTTTGAGTTACGGGAAAAAAAAAAAAAAAGAAACAACTACTTTACATGAATAGTTCTAAATAAGGTTTGACTGACATCAACCACACGCTTCAAAGACTGCCTGACAGTTCTCTTTTCGTCTGCTCTTTTTTTGTTGTTTCATGATTCTCCCTTCTGCAAGATGGAGATATATTTATGACGGTCAAAAGGTGAGAAAGCCTTGTACGCGCGTTTCACATCTTTCGCACAACTGAACACAAGAGACGGGTCACACTCTGGACAATTCTGAAAAAAAAAAAACAACCCAGTGACATTAGGACAACACTGGACTAGCCCGTCAGCTGCGGTCTGTCAATGCGCAGGGGATGCATTCTAAAAACCTGATTTTAAAAAAAAAATCTTTAATGACAGACATTACTCACACACCATATACCACAAGGCGAGCGGGATTTACTCCCCCCCCCTCCCTCCCTCCTTGTTATGTTCTGTATCCTGTCTGCTTAGGATAACAACACTCTGGAGCCAGACTGCCATCCCTCACACTGGACTGGAGCGAACCGCGAGGACAAAAAGAACAAACACATGAAAAACAAACTGTACATTTTTTAAGTGTAAGAGAACAAAACTGGAATTTGTAAATATTCTGTTTGTCGTTTGGTTTGAGTGATTGGCCGGAATCTTTTCTTTGTGACAGCAGGTGCAAGTTTAGGTGACTTAACATGATTTTAGCACTCATGCGTATGTTTGATTCTCCTTTACTTCCTTAAGATCGCAAGGGCAAATTCCAATAGGTTATGGGCACATAAATACGTCTGTTAACATACGTGAATAATCTTTTAAAAATCACAGCACGGAAAGGAATGCTTACGGCTCAGGGTTTGCCTCGATATTGTGGTGATAAAAAATGCTCTTGCTGCATATATGGCTGTCTCAAGTAGTGGTTCCCAACCTGGGGTCTGGGCCCCCCTTAGGGGGGCGCCAAGGATCACAGGGGGTTTGCCAGGATTTGTCAGCTCTGAGGTTGTCAAAATTAGATTTTCACATACTTACTAGATCATTTATACAAAAGTCTGCATATGAAATGATTTAAAAAGATTTATTTTTTGCTATTTAGTGGGTCACATTCTGTTTAACCTGGTATTTCTGCACAGTTGCAGATAGAGATTAAGCTACACTAATATTATCAGTATTATTATACTATTTGCAGAATTAAATTCTAGTGGTGGTTGCGTAGGATTGTTTCCGACTTGTCTGATCCAAACATTTCCAATAACTCTACAGTGTTTTTAAGTCCAAAATTCAAAATTTATGAGAAAAAGATAAATGTAATCATTTCCAAAATTCATAACAAGGGCTGTCAATCGATTAGAATATTTAATCATGATTAATCGCATGGTTGTCCATAGTTAATCACGATTAATCGCAAATTAATCGCACATTTTTTTATCTGTTCAAAATGTACTTTAAAGGGGGATTTGTCAAGTATTTAATGCTCTTATCAACATGGAAGTGGACAAATATGCTTGCTTTATGCAACTGTATGTATATATTTATTATTGGAAATCAATTAACATCATTAACATCAATTCAATTTCACAGGTACTGCATTTAACATAAAAAAATTTGCTCAAATCATAACATGGCAAACTGCAGCCCAACAGGCAACGGCTGTCAGTGTGTCAGTGCCCTGACTTGACTATGACTTGCCGAAAACTGCATGTGATTATCATAAAGTGGGCATGTCTGTAAAGGGGAGACTCATGGGTACCATAGAACCCATTTTCATTCACATATCTTGAGGTCAGAAGTCAAGGGACCCCTTTGAAAATGGCCATAACAGTTTTCCTCTCCAAAATACCATGGTTGGTACCAATGGATTCCTTAGGTTTTTTAGTTTCATATGATGCAAGTATCTTCACTCTAGCTTTAAAACTGAGCCCACTACAACCTAAAAGTCGTAAATTGCGTTAATGCATTAAAGACATTAGTGGCGATAAAACAAATTTGCGTTAATGCATTATTAACTTTGACAGCCCTAGTTTTTATCTGACGAATTATCTATATTTGTTAGCATTTAGCTGATGAGTTATATTCATTTAAGAAAGTTGATTTTATATAAAAAAAGACTAACTCATTTAATACTCTGAAACACCTTCTTCAAATTGATGCTTTTGTTCGAGGATTTGTAAAAAGGCTTTGAGGAAAATAGGTTGGGAACCACTGGTCTAAAGCATAATGTACACACCTGGCACTATCCCATCAGTCGGGAAGGCAGCTTTTGAGTGAAATGAGTCCTTTCATTGGTTAAAAAAAGCCAAAGAACAGCTGCAGAGAACAGATGAAGGAATGGGGGAAATAGGGATGTTTGGAGAAATGAGGCAGAAAAAAACGAGATAGGACGGATGTTTCAAATGTGCTCCAAAAACAAACCACAAATCAAGGAATTTTTACTTGTGATGCTGTCGGATTTAATCGTTAGTGTCTCACATTGTCTTGAGCGTTGTCATACAGTATAACCTGTAATTGGGAGGTTGTGAAATCCTTTGTACTCTTTTGGTCTTATTTCAGACTCTAATCATGGTGGTTGTTTTGCTACCGTTTGCAATTTTGTCTGCACATTCTGTTTATGGGATTATTGACCCAGCTGTTTGATGTGAGTTTGAGTTGCCCAGGCTTCCAAAAGCAGCATTACAAAGACAGTATTTTTTTTATTTTTATTTTTTTTTGTTTTGAAACAAGCGTTTGGACAGCCAACAGATAATGGAAGCACACTCACCAAGTTTACATGTTTACACTACAGTTTTGATGTTGGCTTAAGGTAAGGAAAATAAATATATATATATATATATATATATTAAAAAAAAAAACTAATAAAAAGCATTACAAGGATCCAAATATATTCTTATTACAACATTAATGCTGGAATGGTAAAGTGAAGGCTTGCACCTGTTTGTCTGTTTCATTTAGTCTGATTCAGTAACCTGCTTGAAGCTCAAGATACTGTGAGAGAGCATAATGACCAGAAGGAGTTGAAAGAATTAAAGTTAATATTTCTATTTCAAATAGAGGCTATTACACACTGTATGTTGTGTATCTGAACTGGAAAACATTAAAAGACATTCTTAAACAAATGATTTCCCATCATTTTTGTCACATATGCAATATTAAAGCTGTAAGTACATTTTATAGCCATGTGGGGGCAGAAGAACCCCTCAACTAGTAGGCTAGGTAAGACAATCTGTAGCGTATTGACGTAGTTCTAGCTAACCTGTCAGCTTTTTTATTTACACATGCAGGCGATACGAGCAACTTTAAAGTGGAAACAGACAACTTTTCCCACCCTAGTGTTTCCAAGTGATATTATTGTTGGCAGCGCTGTCGCAAAGACAATTGGATCTTTGGTAACTGGGGATAGCTACCGGGGAAAACATCTTGTTTTGGTTGCACAATGGTTGACGCACTTCCTTTGTGCCATCAATTGAGCCTTCGTTTTCCCGGTAGAACGTTACCGGTGGCAGACAGAATTGCATAGTGAAAGTGAGGCTTATAGGGAACCTATGGTAGCATATTGCCGCCACACTAGAAAAAAAAAAACGGATCAGTATCACGTTATAGAGTGAAAAGTTTATTGTCATAACGATGTTTTTCATGTTATAACAAGATATTTTCACATTACGACATATGGAAATAACAAGAAACTTTTCTTGTTATAACAATATACTATTTATCTTGTTATAATGTGAACATTTTCATGTTAAAACATGATAACTTATTGTTCTAACATAAAACGTTAACATTTCATGACCTGATCATTGCTTACAGTAAGTTATCATGTTATAGCGTGATCATCACTTATATTGTTAAAACGTGAAACATTTCACGTTAGAACAATATACTAAGTTATCACGTTATAACGTGATCATCACTTATATTGTTAAAATGTGAATCATTTCAAGTTAGAACAATATACTAAGTTATGACGTTATAGCGTGATCATCGCTTACAGTATATTGTTAAAATGTGAAACATTTCAAGTTAGAATGATATACTAAGTTATGACGTTATAGCGTGATCGTCGCTTACAGTATATTGTTAAAATGTGAAACATTTCACGTTAGAACAATATACTAAGTTATGACGTTATAACGTGATCATCACTTAAATTGTTAAAACGTGAAACATTTCACGTTATAACAATATACTAAGTTATCACGTTATAGCGTGATCATCACTTAGTGTATATTGTTGAAATGTGAAACATTTCACGTTATAACAATATACTAAGTTATCGCATTATAGCGTGATCATCACTTATATTGTTAAAACTTGAAACATTTCGCGTTAAAACAATATACTAAGTTATCACGTTATAACGTGATCATCACTAATGTTAAAACAAAATGTTTCATGTTATAACAATATAATAAGTTATCACGTTATAACGTGATCATCACTTATATTGTTAAAACGTGAAACATTTTGCGCTATAACAATACTAAGTTAACACGTTATAATGTAAAATTTTTCATGCTATAACAATATGAGTGATAATCACATTTTAACATGAAAAGTTTCATGTTATAACAAGATAAATAGTACATTGTTATAACATCAAAAGAATTGTTGTATAACGTGATACATTTGTATGTTGTAATAACATGAAATATCTTGTTATAACGATAAACTTTTCACGTTATAACATGATCCATCTTTTTTCTGGTGTGGCAGCAATATGCTGCTGTAGGAACCAATCTAAACCATGGTTTTTATTAGACATCCATGATCCGTGAGCCTGAATCATACAATAACTTTGTGGGACATGAATGTTAAAAAAGCTCTGTAGAGTTGGTGGGTCTGTCACACATCCAGTTATTTGATTTACTGAGTGACAATATTTAAAATATTGATTATTGGAGCTTGAAGAAGTGAGTTTTTGTTTTCATTTTGCTTTTTTGTTTTTCTTCAGAAAGACGGAACTGATGTGGCTGCTCAGAGAGAGATCTGTGGTGTTTATTGCTGTAGTAGCCTAGTGTAGGTAAGGCTTTGTTTTGTTTTTTCAGTTTGGTTGTTGCTTTTTAGCATACAGCATTCACCATAAAATGTATCCATGCTCAGCTTTCCATGATTTCATTCCCTAAATCCACACAAACTGAGTTCTGACTTTCATTCCATGAGATCTTAAAGTTATCCAGAGGATTTGAATTTCAAAGCCTAAAAATAACAGCACCAGTTTATGAAGGGAACTGTCCTCGGATCTGTGTTTATTCAGTTGTTATACACAATAAATCAATATTATGGCAAATATAGCTACTGGAGCAGACCGATGCACTGGTGCTGTTGGATGAAGCATTTGTGCTAATGCACGGCGTTCCATTCAGTCAAGCCCTGATGTAGAAATAATTGAATGCTTCTTTTTTTGGCCACAGATACATTTACTTCTGTGTTATCACCGGTGAATAAGCACTTTTTAGACCACATTGTACCTCTTTTTACCTCTCCAAAGTTACAGTTTGCACTCTAATCACTGATCTTTTTTCCCCCCGATTACATCTTTGGCATTATAAATATCACAGTTAGACAATTCCTTACAGGGGAGAGGGAAAAGCCAAATCTGACCTTGCACAAGTTTACATTACATCCATTTTATTAACTTTTCTTAAGCAGCAAGTTATTAAACCCTGCACTGTCTAATAACGTATGGTTGATGTGCACTGTATTAATCACAATCATTTTTGTTAAATAGATTGCACAATTGTTTAGATGACAGTAATATCACAGCGTTTTATTTTGCACTCAACCCAAAATTACCTTTGCAGATAATAACACTGTTGGTTTCCCTTTAAGCAGTGGTCACAGGAAATACTTTCCCTCCGTCACTAGATGGCAGTGTGCAACTAGATGTGTAGAAAAGGCCTGCTGCATCAGAAAATGACCCATATGAATCAGCCTCTGTTGAAAATCAAAAATCAAAATCATTTTGGGATGATGGCTGATGATGCTCGGAAAGCTCAGACAGCATCTTCCTCTTTAGAATTGCAAATAAAACGTCACTCTCAAAAACTTTAAAGAAGATGTCTCCAGCATCACATGAAACCAAAAAAACTTTTTTTTTTAAATTATGAAAAGTCTTTATGATATGATATTCACAGATTGGATTCAGATATTCTCACTGTCTTTTAAAGATTTAGATGGTACGTTTTTAAAAGTTGGAACAAATATGATTTTTTAAAAAAAGTTATATTTATAAAGCAGTCAATATATCCTGATGCATGAGACAGGTAATCTGGTAAAAAAAAAATTATGTGCGTCTGTCCTCCAGTGCTCCTAATGGAAAGGGTTCTCAAATCTTTTTGGTTTTCTAAACAAATTATGTAACCGTCTATGTATCATTTATATTATATTCAAAAGACTTTTATTACAAGTAGATTAACTAAATTATTAAAGACAATAAAGCCCATCAGATAGCTATAAAAGTCAGATCTAATTTCCATAACTGACCATACATTCAAAACAATAATTCAAAGGAATAATAAAAAAAAAAACACAATCACAATACAGACCAGAATATTAAGATATTTTATTAAATGAGTCAATTTGCATTACATCAAGGCTATAATCCCCTCAGAACAAAGCAGCTTTCATTTTGAGATAATGGAAGGAAACATCAAAAAAAAGTTTTAGAGAGCACAACCAACCCTGTTTTTTCCCCAAAGAATAACTCCAAGAGAAATTTTAAATCAACATTAGACTACAGGGGATTATGATAATATCCTATTTGACTATTTTTCTTTTACCACTACCACTATCCATGTTATACTATCCACTAACTCACATGCACACATAGGCTATGGAAGGCTGTAGAGCTCTCAGATAGTGTGGTGTAGGTAAACAGGGAGGGGTGAAGGAGAGATGCAGTTGTCATAGAAGAGCTGCAGATTCTGGTCAACATCCAAATTGCTTTTCAGAAAGATCTCGAGCTCCTGGACCGGCATCTCGTGCACGCTGTTGCCCTCTTTGGAGTTTTTGGCCAAGGCTCCGTAGGTCGGGAAGCGGATTCGAACATCGTGCGGCGAGTTGCGGTCGTAGTCGGTGCAGCAGTACGCGGACCAGATGTCTTCGGGGATGGCCACGCGGTCCTGGTTGTTACGGCGGATCATGTTGCCCCTGGTGGTCACTCCGGTCACGATGTAGGCCGTGCCGCGGCAGAAGTTGTTGAGGCGGAGCCGGATCCGCTCCTCATACTCGCGCCAGGGCCCGATGTTGAACTCGCGTATCTCTGGGACCACGTTGGTCAGGGTGTAGGTGGCGGCGCGGTCGTGCGGGGTGGACTGGTGCTGGTCTGGGTTCAGGTGGCCTCTCTCGTACAGGACCACGTCAGAGTAGTCATCCAGGACTGCCTGGCTGTCTTCGAACTTCATGTGGAGGTAGCCGGTGGGGAAGGTCTGCATGTTGCCATTCCCATCGACTTCTGCCAGCTGGGGAGACACAGAACACAGACATAGACACAGGAAATAATACAAAGCCAGTATTGTCTATGAAGCATCTTTGCTTTTCTGGAGTCGACCTATTGACCATTTCAGCTGCTGGCATCCTCTTTGAAAGAGATATTATGGGGGGAGACCGGGGGCAATAACATCTTAAATTGCACCGATCAGAAACGAGACAGATGAAAGTCATTATGCACATGGTCTGTGATGATCCCTCTCTGCCTGCCAAAGGACAAACTGATGTCTCATACTTGTCAAAGTTTTTCTGCCAAGATGAAAGTAATTAATGTTCAATGGTTATTAAATTATTTTAACTAGGGCTGTCAAAATGAATGCGATAATAACCCAAACGCAAATTCATTGTAACGCCACTAATTTCTTTAACATATTAACGCAATCGATCTTCCGGAGGTTGTCGCGGGCTAATAGCTAGAGTGAAGATACTGGCATTATATGAAACTAGAAAACCTAAGGACTCCATTGGGACCAACCAAGTCATACTAGCTCATTGCAAAGGAGGTTAAATAATGCTCCAAACTTATGCTACGCTTTGGCGAGGAAAAACGGGCATGGCCATATTCAAAGGGGTCCCTTGAACTCTGACCTCAAGATATGTGAATGAAAATGGGTTCTATGGGTACCCACGAGTCTCCCCTTTACAGACATGCCGACTTTATGATAATCACATGCAGTTTGGGGCAAGTCATAGTCAAGTCAGCAGACTGACACACTGACAGCTGTTGTTGCCTGTTTGGCTTGAGTTTGCCATGTTATGATTTGAGCATATTTTTTTATGCTAAATTCAGTACCAGTACAATATTTGTCATTATTTTGTATTGTTAATTGATTTCCAATAATAAATATATACATACATTTGCATAAAGCAGCATATTTTCCCACTCGCATAAATCTCCCTTTAAGGTTTATTTTTTGAACAGATATTTACGCTTAATCATGATTAAATATTGTAAGTGATTGATAGCCCTAGTTTGAACTATAATCTATATTCTTGGTTGTATATTGTGGTCCTTGGTATTCATATGAAGGTATGACATATGTTGTTGCAATCACCCCTGCATGTGGGGACAGATGTAACATTTGACTTATAGTGTTTCAATCAATATTGTGACTAACATTGCTAGTAAAAACATTTGATTACTGTTAACAAGTAGAACACAAATGCAAGTTACCTACATAAAAATGTTATCCAAATAGTTCAAGAGGTTTTTGAGTAACGACATCAACACTAAAAATTGTTACAATTGACCCCGGTCTCCCCTACTTTAGGGTAAGCTGCTTGGTTAAAATGAATGAAAAACTC
This sequence comes from Sebastiscus tertius, assembly GCA_916701665.1. Lineage (NCBI taxonomy): Eukaryota > Metazoa > Chordata > Actinopteri > Perciformes > Sebastidae > Sebastiscus > Sebastiscus tertius. Next base: position 125,043 of record CAKAOH010038593.1, on the reverse strand, counting down.
TTTATGAATGAGTTTTTTTTTGGCATTTTGGAAAAAACAAACCATATTACTCAAAAAGTAAAGTCTCTGACCTGTGGCTCATACATCCAAGGGTAGTCCACACGCCTGTCCCCCTCTGTTTTCTTGAAGGTATAAGCTGAGTAAACAGGAATCCGCTTTTGGGGGTCGTACAGGGTCACAAAGCGAGGCTTGTCCGCGTAACGTTGGCAGATCCTCTTCAGCGTGGTGTCGGTGAACCCTCGTGGTGGCGTCCCCATGTACAGGGAGTCCTTGCATCTCTCTATGTGATTAAAATCTTGAACAACAGTTGCTGACATCAGAGGCAAAAAACAGAGGAGCAGAGGAACAAAAACTGAAGGTTTTAACATGTTCATGGTGGGAGAAACTTCTCAGTCTCTCCTGCTGTGGCTTCTAGAGAGGAATGATATGAACATGTATGCAGTTATGATTATGGCAAATCAGTTATGCAAAGCAAGTAGAGACAGTGTGACCTGAAGACAGGCCTCCTAACACATGTGGGAGTGGATATGCAGGTCATTGCACAAACCTACATTCTAAAATACTGTAGTGATACTATACTAGTTGAATATTATCTTAAATGTATTTTTTTTTTTTTAAGATTTATTGTTCTTTTTGAAGTAAAGCTACTGTAGTAAACTTGTGGATCTATTGAAGTTATGTCCAGGGGCAGAGCGGGGGGGAGAGGGGAATCTTCTGGGGCTCCAGCCTCGAATGCTTTCTCAAAAGCACCAAAACTTTTAGGTTTTTAAAATACATTCAACTTTGTGTCATTTCCCGTCGGTCTCTCTGACTGATCAGCTAAACATTCAGAGTAGCCATAATAAAAATAGGTTTCAAGATTGGTAATGCTGTTTACGCCAAATTCCTACCCTACCTGTTATGTAACTTAAAAATAGTAACATCCAACACATTCTTCCAACTCATCAAGTACCGCCGCTTGGACAGTTCCACTCGGTATCGAAGACCGACGCACGGGGCACCCCTATTACATTACTTTTGAACGTGTTCTGAAATGTCCTTTCAAAATAAACCACTTTCACAGAAAGTTAGATTTAGGCAACACAGCCACTTAGTTAGGTTTAGCAAAAGGTAGTGGTTGACATTAACTTCACTGACTAACGGAATATTTGTGTTCATGTAAACGTAGTTACTGTTTCACAATGATGAAAACAGTTGGAGAACAATTAGATATAAAATACAATGTTGGCTCTACAGGATGATTTTTTTCCTCACAGCTATCATGTTTTTCCCAAATTATGTACTGATTTTTAGGGCATTCTATTAACTCAAAAGGCTTGAAATATAGTACATATAGCTGCTGTAAATGGGATAAAATAAATCTTCCCGGGGGGGGGGACATGCCGCCGGACCCCCCTAGGTTTGGGCTGAGCCCCGAATGCTTACAACATCTGGCTCCACCCCTGGTTAAGTCCATCATCTCCTTGGCCGTTTAAACTAAATTGACAGGTTTGTCCCTCTGAGTTCTTAATGAGGTTATAGTTTGACCTTTGGGATATAGGCCATTACATTATATTAATGGTGCAATCAAATGGTGAGCAACGCTGTCAAATGTCAAATGTCAAATTTTTGACCATGTCATAATTTCACATATTCACCTCAAGGAAATCAGGAACAACACACCTGTTCTGAGCAATTTATGAAGGCTTCATTTGGTGCAAAACATACAGTATAATACAAAACTACCTGCCAAAATAACTTCCCCCATCTGTCGCCCAGCCCATATGGGTTTACAAGACACTGGACAACAACAACAACTATTTTGTCAATATTTGTTGATATAATTCACACTTTTTGAGGGTGAATCGCTATAAGTGCAGATCACCCTCAAAGAGTGTGGTGATGAAACACGGAACAGTGAATGGGACATTCAGAGACGTGCTATCAATGTAAAGATAGAATGCAAAACTGTCTAATCTGTCTCGGTGATGAACAAAAGGCCTACAGAGACCGGTGTGTTTCCGAGGTATTACTTTATACTACTCAGCGTGAATGGTGAAGATAACGCATTAAAGTTTAACTACGACATGGTGACAAGGAGCGTACAGTACGTGCACAAATTCCCCCTCGTTTGCTTATTGCATAATAAAAGACAAAGTTCAAAAAGATATTGATGAATATGAAGAAGCAAAATAAGAAAGTAACCCAGTGCTCCATGGCAATCAAAGAAACTTAATCTGCCATGAAGTAGGATGAGTATTTCAGAGCAAATGGTTCAATGTTCTGCCAAAATGGGTGCTTGACTTATTCTGGCAGCTCACTGTGTTCAGAGCAATTAATCCATCTGAAACTCTCTTCCTGTTTCCAAAGTTTTTTTTGTCCTTAGTCCTTCATGACAGCTTGGACGCGCAAATACTTTATTTTTGTTCTTTTTAATCAAACACATTAACTGCCACTATTTGATGGCTGTGGGAGTACAGTTTTCTCTCTCTCCAGTACTGCGAGGGACACTTCTGGCATGTTTTCTTGTTTTTTCAAGCATCATTTTGATAATAACATGCCATGTGGCTTTGTGGTAGCGTTGACCATCAGAAGGGTAACAGAAGGGTCACTGATTGATCCACTCAACCATGTGTCCTGTAAGTGTCCTGGCTTTAGAGCTGCAACGATTAGTCGACTAATCCATTAGTTGATCAACAGAAAAAGAATCGCCAACTAGTTTGATAATTGATTAATCACTAAAGTCATTTTTCAGGCAAAAAAAAAACTGTTTTCAGCCCCTCAAATATGGAGATTCCCTGCTTTTCTCTGTTTTGTATCCTATTAAACTGAATATTTGGGTTTTGGACAAAACAAGACATTTTATGACATCACCTTGGACTTTGAGAAACTGGAATGGACATTTTTCACTTTTTCATAGACCAAACAATTAATCAATTAATATAGAAAATAATCTGCAGATTAATTGATAATGAAAATAATCGTTAGTTGCAGCCCTACCTGTCTTATCATCTCAATCAGTGATACCCGACCAGGGTTTCTCATGCCCTACAGGGGGCACTTCTGCACTTGCTATGGGATATGTGGAAAGATTAAAGAGTAGCTCATGTAATAATGAGCAAAAAAAAGAAGAAAAAAGAAAAAAAGAGCCACATATTGAGTTCCTGAACACCCTGGAGCATATGAAAACAGTTGATATAGTTAGCTAAACACTTAATTTTTCTCATACCAGCACATCTTTTCACCCTCTGTTTGAAACGCTCTGTTTGAGCCACCCCCCTCTCGAAAAGCCCAGTCTGCTCTGATTGGTCAGTTGGCCCACTCTGTTGTGATTGGTCAACTGAACCAAACTCCACTCTAACTAACTTTGTTAACTAACTTTGTTAACTAACTTTAACTAGCTGCTAGGCAGGTATTATCCAAATATGTTACTTTGTGACATCACCACATTATGGAAGAAAAGGCGGGACTTCAAGCAAAGCATTTCAAGCAGTTCAGGAGCAGTGTTTCTGTGGGGGAGAGTAACTCCCTTTGGCGTGAACTTTGGGTTTTGTAACTTTGCAGACCATTTACATGCACAAACAACTATACAACACACTAAAGGAAAGGGGAAGAAAGCACAAAAGCATAAAGGTCCCCTTTAAAATCCATTTAAATTAACACATTTGTTATTTGACCGATGGTGTTGTCTGTCAAAAAAGATCAGGAACCACTGGTCTAAATGTCTGAAATGTAAAGGACATAAAATGTGCTGCATATCAACTGCTGAAGTGTCTGGTGCTGTGCCATACTGCCCTCTTCTCAAGTCGGTCTTATGCAAATGGCAAGTGTTTGTCAGATTAGCTGGAGCAACAATCCTTCACTGCCCTAATACGTCAATTTGAGTGACTGAGTGTGGTTATTCATCGAGGGACCAGCTTGCCTCTCTGATTTAATCCTGAGTTATGACAATCATAACTTATGTAGCCAGGGCCGATGATGCAGTTATGCGAACAGACATTTTTCAGCTGTCAGCATTTTTACCAATTAAAATTATAAATTCAGACCAAGTGCCGACCCGGCTCAGCTGCCCTCTGCTGCTTCGTCTTCATTTTACTGTACTGCTGTGGAGTTTAATGTTATTGGTTGTTTGGTAGAAAAATTACTGCTCGTGATTTTAGTTTGGTTTAAACAGGCATTATCAGTGTGAGTCATTATGGGGGCAGCAATTTGGGCTAGCTTTTATGATTTTTAAATATGTGACAAAAATCATCTCTGTCTGTTTATTTGTTTGTGTGGATTAAAGATGTCAAGTAAATCTCTGTGATTCTCATACAGAGTCATAATAAATTCATCCATAGTTCTGTGTCTCTCAGACAGGATTGGAAATGTGGTCAGTCAGGGTCACATTTAATGACATGTCAGTTGAAAGGCTGACCTGGAATAAGCCCATTAGACAAGTATGAATGTACCGGGCTGTTGAGAGATTTTGACAAATTCAAGAAATTATTTGTATTATTGATTCATTCTTGTAATGGGAGCCACACAGTATGTAGTGATTATAAAATATATGTTAAATGTAGTGTAAAAATGTAATATACTGTAAATATATTGTACCTATTCTATTGTATTTTGCACAACATTTGAATGTTCCCTGCAGGTCTATGTACTTCATGTTCTGCATGTTCATGAAACCCAGTAGGCCTATGTCATCATGCATTGCAGTAATAAATATTGCCCACTTGGAGGCAGTGCAGGCTTGTTTGTTGCTTGTTACCAATTTCCTGCTCCATGATGACAAAATGCATAAATTAAAACTTTTTTGCATTTGTAAAACTGAAAAGTGTACCAATAAGTATCATTTTGAATTTTATTCTCCATTGGCAGACAGTTATTAGGCTGTACAATGGGGGTTATAGTAACCTATAATAATTATCCTTATATGTAAATTAATGTATTCCAATTTTGAAAACTCTGATACAGATTTACAGTATGTTTCTGCGTATGCAACATGAATCATGTTATTAATCTGTATTTAAAGTCAGCCTAATCTTATCTTCCAATTTTGAGCTGGTTCCTTTCTAACTGGTGACTTTCTTTGTTTTTCTCATGTCACTCAGTTTACCATAGTATTTTGTCAAAATATTAGTTAATAGTTAAACAAATGGGTCAAAAAACTGAACACATTTGTTATTCATTGTCCAATTGTTGACATTAAAATGTAACTTTTGCTTAAATCCACATAAGTATGCTATTCATAATTATTTCTGGGTGACAATGTAAAACATTTGCTGTATCACTACTGCAGCTTTTTGGTTTTTGTTAGTAACTATGTATGGAGACAGAGCAGACAGACCTTCACTGAGCCACCAGGGGGCTCAATTTAGCAGCTATTCTGGCCCATGAAGATGTCCCCTCTTAGTTCTGCACCAAAGCCTTCTGATTGGTCCAAATACCCACATGGGGCTGCACATTGACCAATAGAGTTTAGCCGTATCAGGGGCTGTTGCTAAGGCACTAGAGAGGCAAAAAAAAAAAAAAAAAAAAGAGAAAAGCTGTCAGCGGGCTGCCTCCACCATTTCACTCTCTCTCTGTCTGGCTCCTCATCAGCTGCTCTCTCTCCGTTTCTACCTCTCTACCTCTCACCAGCACTCAGGCACCGGCAGCTCTGCTCTGCTTGCTTGTTATTGGTCGCTGATATGTGGAATGAGCAGAGGGAGTGAGTGGTGGTTTTAGTATTATGAACCCTCCCTCATGGACCCGGAGCTGTAGTAGCCCCACCTCCCCCATGGTTCTCCTGCCACTTGACATTTGAGCTCAACCAGCTCTCACAGCCAGTCAGTCACCATTTCACTCTTCCCTTCCCAATTCATCAAGATAGCTGGGTAAGCTAGTTATATAAACTGGGTAAGTTAGGTAAGTTAGACAGGCAAACTGAGTAAGTTAGGTAAGTTAGATAGGTAAACTGGGTAAGCTAGGTAAGATAGCTAGGTAAGTTAGATAGGTAAACTGAGTAAGCTAGGTAGGTAAGTTAGATAGGTAAGCTAGCTAGGTAAGTTAGCTTGGTAAACTAGCTAGGTAAGTTAGCTAGGTAAGTTAGCTAGGTAAGTTAGCTTGGTAAGTTAGCTAGGTAAGCTAGCTAGGTAAACTGGGTAAGCTAGCTAGGTAAACTAGCTAGGTAAGTTAGCTTGGTAAGCTAGCTAGGTAAACTGGGTAAGTTAGCTAGATAGGTAATTTAGCTACATAAACTGGGTAAGCTAGCTAGATAGGTAAGTTAGCTAGGTAAACTAGCTAGGTAAGTTAGGTAAGCTAGCTAGGTAAGCTAGTTAGGTAAACTGGGTAAGATAGCCCCACAGTAAGCCATGGAAACGGGAGGCCATTTTCTTCTGTAATTAAGCCATTAAATATCCTATTTTTTCTCTTTAGCATTTGAGGAAAATGGGTGCCAACCACTTGCAGTGATAGTATCATGGATGTATTAAGGATAGTATGAGAAAAACATGTCTGTATGAGCTCCACAATATTCTTTTACATCATTGGAGAAATGTAAAATACCTCCTCTACTGTAATATCTACTGGCTGCACTCCAACTATCTTCACACACACATACACATTGCAGCCTGTGTATATACACACACACACACACACACACACACACACAGGAAGAGGGAAATAAAGAGCCCCTCCATTGCTTTTCTGTCTGCTGTTTCCCCCCCTCTCCAGCTCGCTGCACTAGTGTGATTGATAAGAGCTTCTCCCCCTCTCATTGGCTTGCACCCGGCAATCGGCAGCTCGTCGGACCGCCCCCGTCGCTCTCCGTACATGGATCGGTCTGTTCAAGAGAGCCCGAGCATCAGAGAGAGCTCGGAGTGGAAACAGGAAGAGGAGGAGAGGGAGAGAGGGGGAAGAAAGAAAGACAGAGAGGAGAGAGGTTCGGGTGAGACAAGGTGGCGAGGAGTGAAAGGGTGGAAAAGGGGAGCAGAAAGGGGTCGAAGAGAAGGAGGAAGGAAGACAAAAAAATAGAGGTAAAAGCAATGACTTACAGAGGTTCATGTGCTATTTGCTTATGACTGAATGTAAATACTTCATCTACCAGTGTGGAAGAAGTGTGTGTGCATGCATGTCTGTTTTTTCTCTTCTCTGTGTGTGTATTCACTGTGTGTCATTGTTCTGTCTTGGCAGAACATACTGCAGTGTGTGTGTGTGTGTGTGTCTGCAGACTGTGCTGCACATTCATGCATGAAGCTCACACACATGCACACTCACACTCACACACACACACACATACAGAGCTCACGTGCAGACACAGAGTGCAAGAGCAGGAATGTGAAATGATGAATGTAGGCTAGTGAAGGGGGAAACTGTTGCGGTTACGCTTCTGTTGTGGTTTCGTTTGTGCTCTGTGGAACGTTTAACTGTTGAATATCAGCCTGTGTGTGTGTGTGTGTGTGTGTGTGTGTGTGTGTGTGTGTGTGTGTGTGTGTGTGTGTGTGTGTGTGTGTGTGTGTGTGTGTGTGTGTGTGTGCGTGTGAGGCGTACAGTATAGTAAGGAGCTACAGTGAGACCAAGATGTGTGATGATTAATCTTCATTTAGACTCCTGTCTATACAGTGTCACTGAAAGTTCAAGCTCAGTCTGTTAAAACACCTCACACAGAAAGCTTTGTTGTGCTTTTATAAAATAGCCGGCTCAAATATTTGACTCAGACACTCATTTTTTAATTGTTTGAAAATAGAATGAATAGGGTTACTTTCTAAAGTACAACTTGTCCCCCAGTGTCTGCTTCCAGTTGATATGAATGCCAGCTCAGGTTACCACCTGGACGTGCGATTCTAGGTTACCATTTCCTTCCTCACACAAGCCAGCTGTCTGACACCCACACGTGCATACAGTACCTTCTTCCAAAACCTGTTAACCTGTCTCATTGTCTTTGCTCACAAAAAAAAGCTGTACATTTTCTTGCATTGTTTTGCAAAAGACACCCCTCTTTCTTGTTCTTGACCTTGCCTTGGTACATTCCGGTACCCCTCAGAGAGGGCTGTGCTTTATGGAGCATACGCCGGCAGAAGCTGCTGTTATACAGAGAGAGAGGGAGAAAGGGGGATAGAGCCGAGGGAAGCGGGGCTGCGGGGATGTTATTTTTAGAAATGTGATTGATATTCGGCTCATACTGTATGTTTCGTCTCTGTGGTCGTGACGCTATTTCAGGCCTGAATTCAATAAAACCACACACGTGCGTGCGGGAGTCTGTCCAGCCTCTGTCTGTCTGTCTGTCTGTTTGAACGTTGTCGCTTCTCTTCCATCTGTTCTCTCTCCATGCCTCTGCTCCTCTTGTTAGCTACAGCCTAGGAGCCACCAGAGAGGTCTGCTGCAGCCAGCCCATCCTTCCTTTTATGGTATAGGATCAGTATCCTTACTACATGCACACACACACACACATGCACACAGAAAGTCTCAGCAAGAGATGCACATCTGCAGTGGTTCTGCAGCTAGCAAGAAGCAGCTCCAGATAGTGTGAGGTATGCATGAATGTGACAGCACACAAATTGGAGTGTATTTGCAGAACTGTAGCAGTTCTCCGCTAAACTATGAATATTTTTTTATTCAGCTGACAGAGCGGCTACATATTGGTTGCACTGTTGCAGACATCTGAACAGAGAAAAAAGGATAGTTCATGTGGGGATTTAATGTATACTTCCACATTTCTTTCTCCATTTCCCCCCTCTCCCTCTCTCTCTCTCTCTCCATGTCAAACACACGCTAACACTCCCCTCCTCGCTCGAGGCCCTGCTCCCAGCTCTGGACTAAATGATATCATCGGTTGCCAGGGATACAAGGACACAGCGTGCAGAAAAAGAGGGGAGGGTGAGGCATAGGCAGAGCCATACACATAGCCTGAAAGAGAAAGGAAGAGGCTAGGATATTGGGTATCAAGAAAGAAAAGGGAGCCTTGTTGAAACAAGTAGTGAAGAAAGCAAAGGGCAGGGCCACGAGGAGGAAAGGCAGGAGGAAAAGAAAGCCTGTCAAGAGGTTACTGGTCCCATCCTTCCTCTCCCTTCTGTCTTACATCTCATTTCATCCTCTTCCTTTGTCTAGAGAGGGTCAGGTTTGCAACAGTGCAAAATGTGTGTGAAAGCATGTGTTGTAAGAAATGAGAGACGAGGAAGAGAATGGCAGCGTTACTTAAGCGATGGAGGAGAGATGCTGCCCTTGATTTGAGACAATAAAACCTTTCTGTCTTGTACATCTGTGCACCAACTGACTGTGGTATTTCCTCACTCCCTCTACTATGTGTGTCTGTGTGTGTTTGCCAGCTAGCGGAGGATGAGCGTGTCTATTTAAAGGGACTGCATGGGTCTGCCGTCTTGCTATTCCTGACTGACAGCATCATTGGATTTTTGGACCAGAGTCTGTCTCCCCCCTTTTCTCTCAGTGCTCATTGCTAGGTAAGGCTGGTTCAGGGATGCACGTGCAAACACACATACACTATTAGGTTAAAAATACATTAGTTAGACAATCGAATGGGGGTTTTCAGCAGAGACATGAATGGATGCATGGCTGTGGTAGTGGAGAGATGACCAGGGTTTCCTTGGTGACAAGAGGGAGGGAGGAAGCACACTGAGGGGTGCAGTCATCAGGTTCATTTGTGCAGATAGCTCACCATACAAGTCAGAAAAAGAATTGTAACATTGTGCACATTTAACACAAAACACTCGCATTGCACTTAAATGTATCTCACTGTGAAGCAGAGGGTTTACCCAGCAGCAACTTAACCCATTTTGCACATGACATCATTGCAAAATTGCAGCTGAATTCCAGATGTCTCGAATTAACCCCGCGCAGATGGGTTTAATTTTGGAAGTACGGAGCCATTGTTGTGCCGAGTCAAATTTAGGCTGCCGCTGACTGACATCTCCCCCACTACAACACTGTACCAACAGCCAGTGTGCAACAGGGAGGGTCTACAACAGATGGTTTGATCTGCTGTCTGTGTAATGTTGCTGAACCACCAGCAGGCTCAGAGTTAAAGGCACCTTTTCTTGTCAAAGAAACAAGACAATTGCAACACTTTTTGTTGTAGCACCCACACAAACGGTGAAACAAGGTGTTGGCATGAATTAAGCACACAGTGACAGTGTTGTGACATAAGTTGCCATTCTTGGACACAATGTACAACCCAAGATCCCAAGCTTTAAAGCAATTGATGAAGAGGTTATTTCAGCTTTAGAAGCTCAGAAAGCAGATTTTAGTGGAACAGGAGGTGGTGTGAGCATTAGAGTGGATATAATCACACGTTGTGTGTCTATTGTACAGCTTTCTATAGCAACTGATGGCACAGTGCATGTTAGGATAAAGGCATGCAGTCTTAGTTGACCGTATTTTTGCAGTTGTATCTACATAAAGGTCTTTTCTGTCTACTCTAAAAATAAATCTAAATGCAGTTGATGAAAAAAAAAAAAGCCTAAAGCCACAGTGGTAAGAACCGTCTGGCTTCAGTTGCTCTAGCAACTGGTAGGAAATGGGCTATTGAAGAGGTTACTCATTCAGCACTCACAGAAAGGTTACTACACACATGTGCAATAGACTAACCACAAGCAAAACCTGTATGGAGCAAACTTGTAAAATGTGCCACAAGGAAAGTGGTGAAATGTTGCACAGCAGTTCTTCATACAGTAGTGTTTATAAATAGCTGTGGGAATTGAATGCATATAAAGGTTCAACCTATCGCACAGGGAGAGCAAAGCTCTCTTCAGCAGCATGCAAAGTTCAACTTTGCAAGGTCAGCTCATTTCAGCACAATAATGCTGAAGTGTTTGGCAGCAGAGATAGAGACAGTAAGATATCTTTTCTGTCCATGGTGAACTAAATAACTGTATTCAACAAATATATTTTAATCAAAGGAAAATAAATGAACAATACAAAAAATATATGCAAAATAGGCAAAGGAGATTAAAGGTGCTCTATACGATATCCAGAGCATAAATATAGCAGCAAACAACTATTTGTTACGCAAAGATATAGAGGAGTAATGTCTACCTGAGCAGAGAATGAAGTCACTCTCCCTCTGGGTGTGTTGTAACCCAAGCTTCTACGTGCTTTGTTGACATAGCCGGGCTGGCCGTGCGTGCTTTTAGTGCATGTTCGTGCATGTCACACTGACTAGCTCATGGCCACTGCTCTGCACTACGCTCATACGGCGGTTACAGCTGATAATGCCATCCCGACCAATTGCTTCGTTGTGGAAGCGTAGCGCCCACCCTCCTATCTTCCCCCAGGTAAACACTGTTAGCTCTGTCAGGAGTATGGCACCGTTAGCCGCGAGCCGCCAGCCACCAGCTCAGTAGTGGCTAGAAGGGAGCCAGCAAACTTGGGAAACTCTCGCGAGATAGTTAAGGTTAGGCATTGACCTCGAATGGTTAAGGTTTCGATAGGTCATTGGGCAGCGAGTCTCGTGAGAGTTTTTGCAAGTTTTTGCAGATCTCAGATCAGATTTCGCAATTTGCGGGCTCCCTTCTAGACACGACCCACCACTGAGGCAATAGCAATGCTCCAAATCTCATCACCTTTAAGGATTGTGAATTGTGATCAAACAACAAGTGAACAATTTGAGACTCAACCAGCCAAACACCTGACCTGGGACAGTGGTTTAGTACTCAGAGGGCAGCTACAGAGCTCATTGTGCTTCTGGAAGTTGGTGTACTTGAAGCGAATGAATAGAAGAAGTATAGATCTACTGAGCAAGTAGCTGATATTGAACTGTGAGACTGGATTTGAGACACAATTCACCACCAGAGAAATAAAGACTCAGGGCTTTTACTGTAATCTCAGAAAAATACTACAGCAGCCCACCCTGTTTTTTTTTTTCCCCTCTGCTTTTTTTGTTCTCAAAGTAAGGTTGCCATGGCCCTTCGTCTTAGTGCCATGTTTTTTGTTTCTATCATTGGATGGCCACTGGCTGGGGTGGCTGCTGGGTAGTGGTGATTAGCGAGAGGCTGAATGCACAATGCAGCTCTGGCTGACTGATGATATGACCACTGAACAGATACAGTACTGTGCAGCAGAAAATACAGGAAATAAAATGTACTAGAGAGAGATGCACAAAATGACCCTATAGTCGCGATGTAAATAACAGACCCACATGGATAAGCCAGAACAAAAGCAACGATTGTGTCGACATTCATGTTTCTCTCTCTTTTCGCTCTCAGGTGTGAAGTGGAGGGCCTTCCAAACAGACCAAGACTGGTAACATTTGTTTCTGTCTCTATACATTGCGTGCAAACATGTACTATGTGCACCACTGTAGCCTTTATGGTATCGGAGTAGTACTTAAAGCCCTTTTGTGTACATATAGATTATTGTTAACTGTATTGTGAATAGATCCATGTGTGAGTCGCTGCATGTAGTGTTTTTTGTTTGTAATTGGATTTTACTTTACATGATTACAGGGCCCTTCCTTTAGGCCTTTTTCAGATAATAAGTCATTGAGCAGAGCAGTCTTCTGAATAAGCATCAAGGAAGTTTAAGTGCAGATTGGTGGGCTTTGTCATTTGCGTAAGCTAATATCTGATTGGATGAAAGTGGCAGCACTTCCGTATTGCATTTTACGTAGTCAGATGTTCTTTAAATGGGATGTAATATTTATTTATATGTTCATTTATTCATTCAAAACCGTAACACCGTAAGCATTAAACATTGTCTGTGTTCCAGGCTGCATGTATCACCCCGCAGAGCTGTACTCTGGCCGTAACACATGGGACTCCTATCCAGCTGGAGGGCCTAACCGAGGACAATGGGCTCCTGTAAACGGTCGCCCCTGGAGCCACACGGAAAGGTCAGCATCACCGTCACAACACTCGCACACTTGGTGATTCTACGGTGTTACCTTTTAATTCTAAAACGACAGTAGTCCATGCACAGGTGCACACGTATCATTTCACATGCAGTAGACGAGCCTCCTATGTATTTACTGTCATGTATTGGTTTTCCTCATTTCTTGAACTTATCATGCATTATGATCTTTAGTCATGAACACCAACCAAGACATCCAATAAGACTATAGCAAGCTTAACAGAAGTTAAAGGGGAGATTGTTGGCTCTAACAGTTAAGAAAGCAGATACAATAGAAATGCCTTTTAAAGGGATAGTTCAGGTGTTTTGACGGTGGGCACACCCCCAGTTTGGAGAAGCAGATATGAGTTACCGCACGGAAGCAAAGCAATGTACTGCTGTGGACGGGGCCGGCAGGAAAAAACGTATTTAAGCACCTAAAAGAACGGCCCACATAAAAAAAATCAATATCAGTTTAAGTATGCGCAATATTTTGAATATTTTCTCCAGTTTACCTTGCCATGAGATGTGATACAGTCTGTTTCCAACAGGGAACTGAAGCCGTTGTATCCATCCATGCTCTCACCAAAGCAACCAGACTCCATTGGAAAAAACTGTAATTTTACCTTGCAGAACACGGGAGGAGAGCATAGATGGATACAACGGCTTCAGTTTTCCGTCATAAAGGCTGTCTGGCAGCAGAGGTGGGCCTTTTTTTTAGGTGGCTAAAATACGTTTTGCTGCCGGCCCCGTCCACAGCAGTACAATGCGGCAACTCTTGTCTGCTTCTCCAAACTGGTGGTTTGCAAACTGTCATCTACTGTAGGTAAATACAATGACTATAGATAAGTACATCATACAACCCCACTTCAAAACACCCAAACTATTCCTTTAACACCTTGAGTGTTGTGGGGGAAAAAACTTTCCAAAGCCTTCCTGAAAAGAATTGAAACTCTGGGAGTGGACAGTGGCACCAACTTGAGGCTTGAACTTCCCCAACCAGGGTCATTCCAGCAGGTGGGACTCCAGCCTTTTGTTGTCTGGGTTGATTCAAGATAAGCACCACTTTAAGGGACTGACTGATTAACTGGAGCTGTGATGAGCATATTCATGAAAAGCTCTTACTCCAGCTGCAGCTGTGAGCAGGAACCCATCTGCAGTTCAGACTCTGGTGAATGAAGCTATGACTTCTTCAGCTGCAGCTGAGAGACGCCTCAGTCTAGCTATTCAGCTGCAGCAGTTGAGGGTGGTGGCTCTAATGAATATGATTGTGTCTGTAGCTGACTGGCTGTGGATTTGGCAATAGTAACAATTGTGACTCTGATAAAGAGGTGTGACATAAACACTAAACTAGGGCTGGGCGATATGGCCAAAATCTTCCATCCCGATATAGGTAATTTCATATCTTGATAACAATATATATCACGATATAGCATGTTTTCTCGTAGGTCAATAAATAAATAGTCTAAACAGTTTCAAGTGAAATTATAAATAAAAATGAATAAATATTTCCATGTATACACATTTGTTAATCGCATTGAATTGAATGGTAATGTAAAGTGTGATGTAAAAACAAAACCGCGACCTTCAAATGATATTCCCTCAAAATTTGAGTTAGTTTGTGCTTATTGTTATCAATTTAGTAATTGTGTATCACGGTATATGATTTAATCGCAATACGATTCCATTGAAAGGTAATAATTTATCCTATTGAATAATTGCCCAGCCTTACACTAAACAACAATAATATTACAATACAATACAATACAATAAATAATATTTGAAGAAGAAAACTCTGAGAGGTTGGTAATTTGTATGAAATTGTAATCCAGTCTAGCTGAGAAATACAGCCACAATTCTCCTTTCAAGGTTATATAGGCAAGTTTTTGGCATCATTGGGCAAAAATTCCGTAATAACCTTTCAGCATATCATAATTCAAGTGTTCTGAGAGAAAACTAGACTTCTGCACCTCCTCGTGGCTCTGTTTTCAGGCTTTAAAAAATCTAAATCCAATCATAGGACTGGGCTTTATTAGCGAGCTCTGCAAATGAACTCTGTAGTCAGTGAAGACAAAGAAGTTTATTGCTACAAAAGTGGATGTTTTTCCTCATAAAGTCACTAAAAGTTGCTAAAAAAAATAATTGCTTCTGAAGTAATGTCTAATTTTTTGAGCGTTGCAAAATTAGCATTCAACAAGGAAAAACTTGATTAAGACATTCAAAGATGGAGTATACCTACAAAGAAAACTAACCTTGTTCAACCTGACTTAACTGCTAGCAACAAGATTCAGAGCTAATGCTACAGTATATTCTCTTATGGGCTGTGTATTTTCAACTTCTGTATGTTTTTTTTTTTGTTACCACAGATGCCAAGAAGGGCGCAATCAATCACATCATCCACCACCAAGTCGTCTTTATAATAGGTGAGTGAAATATCATTCGTAAAATTGCATTGCAAATATGCATTTTGCAGCTTTGCCGCTCATAGCGCAGGTAATCTTTCTCAAATAAGTTCTGCAGTGCAATGCATTTGTTAGTGAAATCACTTGCATAGCCATCTTCGCTTGTATTTGCCACTTGAGCAGCAGAACGGCACAACACCTGATCTGCATCATGATACTTGTTGCTCAGTTCAGTTGGTCTTTTTTGCTCAGGGGAGAGAGAACAGCCAACCATGTCCAGGACAAGGGCATCTCTAAGGGGCACAGGCAGCCTCTACGTCTCTGGGATGGCAAAGAGCAGCCGTTTGAGGCCCAGAACTGGCACCACAACTCCGCACGCTCATTCCACAACAGAGCTGGCACCAGCAACGGTTATCTAACGGGACCGGGGGAGCGCTACGCAAACTGGGACAACAATGTCAGCAACTCTGTGGTGAGACCTGCAGATCCGGACTTTAAAAGAAGTTAATATTGTTATTAGAAAGAGAAGTGTGTCATCACTTGACTCTTTGATTATGTCCTTTTTTGTCTTTTTCGACTGTTAGCATGGGGGTCCTCGCTTGCATCGCAACAACAGAGAGCTCCAGCCCCCGCCAGAGAGATGGGCCCCCTCAGACTGCCGCAGGAGCTTTCCTGGCAGAATGATGAACAACAGACCAGGACCCTGGAAACGGCCAGCCCTCCACCAGCGGCGAGACCAGCTGCACCAGCACAGTCCACCCCCACAGCACCCGTTATCCCCTAGGGAAGAGTGTCCAGCCAAGAGGAGAAGGGACTCTGGCCCTGATCAGGTAAAGTTTGTTTTCATTTTTGTGCAATAGCACCACCTGTTGGTAAAAACTCCATCTAGCATGACAGGATATTTCTGCTTCTCTGTTTAGTCATCTCATCCGGGATCAAGGCATTTACCTTTACTTGCCCACTCCCCTTCACCACCTCGCCACCACCGCTGCAACCAAGATGACTGGAAGCCTCTTAATGACAGGGCGGGTCATTGCCACCACTCTGACCACAGGACCTCAACACAGCAACAGGTAAACTTGTAAAATCCATTAAATGATTACTAAAATATTACAGTTTTTTTTACAATTGCTAACAAGCGTTTACCTATACTTAAGATATTGTTTTTCTAAACTCTTAACACAGCAACACAACTACATCACGCAGTTAGCCAAATAGTTAATTGTCTGTTCAAAGTCACATTTTGTTCATTAAATACCAACTCTACATTTCAAAATAATAGCACATGTTTTCTATCCAAAAGGCACATATAGTTAACCATAGCACAACGACTTTCAACAGTTGATGACATTACAAAAACTGCATCACTTTTCACAATGATGAAATCCATTGTTTTTTTTAAATTCAGTTTCCTTTTACTCCTACTTTTATTATTGTTTTTGCAGGAAACCTCTAAACTGCGAGCTGGAGGACACGGCTTCAGTAACGGTCACGTGGCGGCTCCGAACCAGAATTGTGGCAGCAGACCACCGCATCATGGAAGCAGGGGGAAGGTGGACCGCAAAATGTCGTCGTCACCAGCAGACCACACCCGTGTGCCTTACAGCCACCAAAACCACCATTACCACTATCAACGGCACACAGGCCACCCCAGAGCCCTACAGCACAACCCGCCGCTGCACCTTGTCGAGGAAAAGGACTCGCGGAGCCATCACCACAAACAAAGCACAGTAAGAAATAAACATTTAAAAGCACAAACACACAAAATCTGTTTAAATAAATAGGAAGTGTGTAATATTCTGTATTCAAACATTTGTTGATTAACGCTCTGATTGACTTTACTGTCTTGACTTGACTTTAATTTTCGAGTGGTAAAAAAATGGTTAAATTTGGCACCAAATCTGTGTCACAAATGGTATCAACCCAAAAATTGCTGCAACAACTTATGAGACATAATAGATCATGGGAATGGCCATCATATACTTCTGTCATAATGTTCTAAGCCCTTATACACTCTCACATTTTATTTTAATTAATTAATTGATAATTCATGTTTATTTCTGAATCATGACTAGAACAATTTGACACACAGTGATGAGCTGCATCTCAAATTAATCTCCAGGTCCCCAGCTTTCAGATGATGTACACTACTTCTATGTGACATTTACTGTTGACCTGCTATCTCCCCTAAAGCCCCCCTGTACCTCCCTAAACAAAACAAGAAAGGGTCTATTGTGGGTCTCAGAGTGTTAATTAAGTACATCCCCAGGGAAGTTGCTATTAATAATATCATCAATGTCAGTATAACAGTACATATACTGTATATTATGCTATGTATCCTATCCCTGAACAAATGTCTAAACAGAAGTACTCCTGACTCTGCAGGAACCTCAGCGCACTCATCAAAGGGGCATTTCAAGGGATCCAGCCCTCTCCAAGTCTTCTGGTGCAGACTCTCCTCCCTATTCATCCCTCCTCTGCAGCCTGAAAGATGGAGGTTCTACTGCCAGCAGTCCACGTGCTCCTTCCAGTCCCTCTTTATACACGATGGCCAGCGGCAGAAAAGATCCATCAATCGTTCGTCAATGTAGCCCCGGCCTCAGTGGACAGCAGAAACTCCAGGGAAGCCCTAATCACACCCTGAGACCTAGCCTGACATCCACCACGTCTCTCGCATCTCACACTGGTCCAAAATCCAGGTTTTCAGACGTCAAGTATAGAAAGACCTTGTCGCAGCCCCTCTGCTCACGACAGTCCCCCCACAGCAGATCCAGAGCAAACAAGCCCGAGAAGGACTCGGAAGAACACAAAAAACCTGAGAAGCTGGTGAAAAAGGAGAGAAAGGGTGAAGAGAGAAAGAGGCGGAAGAAAAAAGAGGAAAAAAGGTTGGCTGAGAGAAAAAGGAAGAGGGATAAAGCGGCAAAGAGGGAAAGGAAGTTAGGCTTGAAAACTAAAGTCACAGAACAGGGAATGTTTACTTCCGTCTCGACTTCCAACTCTTCAGGAGAGGCCAAAATGTGTAAAATGGAGACTCTGTCCCCAGAAAATCAAGGCCAGCCGCCACTCAAACACAAGCACAGGGAGAGGAGTGAACGAGCGGAGAGGACACACAGGCCGTCCACAAATACCCCTCATCCCAGCTGCGCTTCATCACAGCCGTCCTCGAGATATGAAAATCACAAAATGCCCAAGAAGAACAACAATCTCCCAAAACTCCCCATCAGGGAACAACTACTACAGCCCCTTCCCAGGAACACCAGCCACAACCAGACCAGAAAGAGGCCCACTGCTGTCTCATACCGATCAGGAGCGAAGCCCAACGACACGCTACCCTCCCTTTTATTCAAAGCCTTAGCCCCTCTCAGTAGAGCATGTTCTATTAGCTTAGAGCGGCCCATCCATGGCAAAGAAGGTGGGCAGGGAGGGGTTCTCAACGCTCCGGACCTGCAGCCTGTGGGAAATTTGAGGGAAATGGGAGACAACCTTTCGAACACTCCTCCTGTTCTCAGCTGGCAGGGCTCCCCAGTATCATCTCTGGGAGAAGATGAAGAGGAGCTAGAAAAGGGAGTGATGAGCAGACCTGTCCTCCAGCCCAGCCCCACCCAGTGCTTCTCTCCTCCTCCTCCTCCTGTTGACAGCGACGGCACTGACGATATGAATAAGGAGCCTTGTGAAGGTACGCTGACTATTTATTCCCCCGATGGCATGTCTGAACTCAGCGATCTGCCTCGTGCGACAGAACAAGTCGCCGAGGAAGAAAAGGAAAAAGAGGTGGACAGCAGTAGGGGAACTTCTGGCTCTCTTCTCCGTGAGCTTCGTCACCATAAAACAGGTCTGGATGACGTCTTCAAGAGCCTGGCCACCTTCCTTGGAGGCCAGAGGGTCACGTGTCGAGGCGGTCCATTCGGAGGGCCTCCTGCTGGCGCCACCAGAGGAGTGAAGTACTCCTCTTCTCTGGAATTGGGGCCAGAGATTCATGAGCTTCAGGATTTCTCCCCCAAAACAGACCCTACTACAGCGTCCTCCAAACCTGGGAATCAGGCACCGACTCACACTACCTCAAACGTATGTTTGAAATCCCACAGTCCGACACATCTGAGGGAGCCTGACGCGGATGTCCCGGTGCAGGAGAAGCGGGACGAAACTGAGAACGACGTCAAAGAGAAACAAGAGAGTAAGGATATGGAGATCCTCTCTGAGAGAACAGAGTCATCTCTTTTGGACGGGTCACTGAGCGCACAGCTGAGACTGACCACAACACACACGGCCTCGTTCACCAGCCTCATTACTGTCTCTACCAAGGAAGAGAGAGGACACAGCGAAGAGACGGAACGCATAGGTACAGACAGGAAGAGAAAACAAAAGGCTAAGGACGAAGTGGGTGAAGGAGAGATCAAGATTAAGATACAGACGGAAGAAAGCAGCGTCATCTGTTCTAAAAACAAAGCAAACGAAATAAGGGATTTGGAAGAAAGGGATGTTTCCTCCTCGGTGCTCGTCATCTCCAGAAAGTCGCCCAAGCCTCTCAGAGATGGTACGAAGGGCCAGCTTCCTCAGGAAAATCAACCCCCACATGGCAAACACGTCCAAAAAGAAAAACTGGACACGGGGAACACCGACGTAAAGGTAATGGCAGAGAAGAGGGAAGAGGCAGAAAGTAAGATATCCTCAGCACCCAGCTACACAAACACCAAGACCTCAAGCTCAGCGTCCACTGTAACAATCAACACGTCCAAAATATGTGTGTCAACACCAGCAAGTAAGCCTCCATGCTCAGTAGCTCCGGTCGACCCGCTGAAACTGAAAGCATTGTCCATGGGCTTGTGTAAGGAGCTGAAGATCCTCTTATTTAAAGTGGAGAGCGCTGGAAGACAAACGTTCAACATATCGGAGGTGGAGGAGCGAAGAATCCCTCTTTCCAAGATCAGCATCGAAAACACGGGCGCTGAAGTGGTCAGAGCTTGCAAGTGAGTACTCTAACAAAGATAGTCCTAGTCTGGGTATCTCATTCATTTATATAGGCCACTGGTTTCCAACCTAGGGGTCCCAACCCCCACTAGGGGTCGCCAAAGCTTCACAGGGGGGTTGAGAGGCCTTCTTGGAATTACGGGGTGTAAGACAACTTTTTTTTTCAATATACAATATACAGTTGGCCTATAGCTCAGCATTTCATTCATTTCTGTGAATAAAACTAAATTAAATTGTTATTTTTAAAGGTCCCATATTGTAAAAAAGTGAGATTTTCATGTTTTTATTATAAAGCAGGTTTAAGTGCTATATAAATATTGTGAAAGTATCAAAATTCTCAATCCATGGAGAAATACACACAGCCCGTATTCAGAAACTGTGCATTTGAGACAAGCTGTCAGGATTTCTGTAGGATTTATATGATGTCACAAATATACAGTATGTAGACCATATCACAGTTTTAAATGTATACATGTAAACATTTTAAACTAAATGTGTCCCAGTTTATTTACGGATGCAGTGTATGTGAATGACATCAGCTGACAGGAAGTAAACATGGACCCAAGCTGTTGCCTAGCAACGCAATTCCATTGATATGCGCTAAAACAGTGTTTCAGACGGAGGTCAAATACAGGTATATTCAGGCAGACAGTATGAGGAAAATAAAGAGATTTTTGAACATGTAAACATGTTCAAGTAGAAACATAAAATACAAGTATGAACGTGAAAATGAGCATAATATGGGATCTTTTAAAGTTTGGATTATCATCTAAGATAAGTGCACGATGAAGACCTGAACACAACCTATATTTACAGAGCCTTCCATCTCTGCTAAACAGCCTTGTCCTGCATTAGAAGAGTATGCAGTTAAAACAACCAAAGAAAACACAGAATTCAGTTAACGCAATGATAGAAAAGGGGTCCCCTGAGGAAAAAGGTTGGGAACCGCTGATGTAGGTTTTTACATCTAACCTCTTGATGTGTTTTGTCTTTTATTGCTCTGTCGTCTTTTTCCAGGGGGACGAGGGTGAAGGGGAAATTCAAGGAGTCCTTCCTGCTTCCGGCCCTCTCTGTTAAACCTAACATCAACACCGACATCCCCATTCCTCGAGAAAAGCTCAACCCTCCTACACCGAGCATCTACGTGAGTCCACACAGATTAGCACAGTCAACATGATCCAGCCCAACAAGTAATATCAACAAGTATTGAATCCTAACAACGTGTTTTTAGCCATGCTAGAGGCATGGTTCTAGGGATGGAAATGTCGGCCTGGTCGGTCCACCACTTTGCTCCAAACGGAAATATCCTGATAACTATCTGATGGATTGGCTTAAAATTTTGTCTAGACATTTTGTACCCCTCAGGATGAATTGTAACGACTTTGGTAATCCCATAACTTTTTAATTTTAATTAGTATTTAACTTTATGACCAAATACTCGCATCAGCCTCAGCTGTACTTTGAAAATTAGCAAATGATAAATGCTAACGCGCTTAACTAAGATGGTCAACATAAGAAAACATCAGCATTGTAATTGTGAGCATGTTAGCATGCTGACATGCTGATTAGTATTTAGCTCAAAGCACCGCTCTGCCTAAATACAGCCTCAGAGAGCGCCTAGCATGGCTCTAGACTCTACAAATACAAAAATAAAAATCTGTAAAATCACCACCATAAATCTTTTGAAATATTTAAAATCTCTTGAATTATTTCTTGGATTGTTTTCTCGATAGCAGCAGAGAGAGCTGCCTTATCATACCTTGTTTCAAGACATCTACACGTTACCAACCTCCTGTCAGTATTTTTCATTTGTTTTCAAGACAAATCAAATTTATCCCATCGCTGCGTTCAAATGTTCATAATTTATTCTGCGTCTCTTCCGCAGTTGGAGAGCAAGAGGGACGCCTTCTCTCCGGTTTTGCTTCAGTTCTGCACCGATCCCAAAAACGCGGTCACAGTCATCAGAGGCCTTGCTGGCTCCCTCCGTCTGAGTAAGTTTATACACCACACTCATCTCTGCTAATTTACCCCACTCCAGTTACTCTGTTTATCAAATGCCCTTCCGTTAATTAGGGCCTTTTGTTTGTTATTTGTTCATCAAAACATCAAGACAAGGTTAAGGGAAGGAGGCATTGATTATTCCGATATAAATGTAGCATATCGTAAAACTGTGGGGTTTATTTTAGATGTAGTAGATATATTACACTTGACATTTAAAGAAGACCTATTATGCTCATTTTCAGGTACTTCATACTTGTATTTTGGGTTTCATACTTTAATGGTCAAAAAACACTTTTTTTCATACCGGCTGAGCTACAGCACCAAACTAGCAGCTAGGCAGGTATTATGCAAATGTGTTACTTGGTGACATCAGCACATTACGAAAGTAAAGGCAGGACTTGAAGCAAGGCATTTCAGGCAGTTCAGGAGCAGTGTTTCTGTTGGGGAGAGTAACTCCCTTAGGTGTGGACTTTGTAACTTTGCAGACCTTTTACATTCACAAAAAAAAACATAATACACTAAAGGAAAGGGAAGAAGCACAAAAGCACAATAGGTCCTCTAAGACATTCAAGATATTTTGAGTCATTTCAGTAATAAGCTTTCTGAGTCAGCCCTTTATCCACCCTGTATGGTTGCTGCATCTTTCACAGTCATTGTGAGAGCCCCAACTGTATCTTTACGATCCATATTTGAATGCAGACCGTGTATGCTCAACCATGACGTGATGGCAGGGCCACTGGTAGGCTGTACTACGATCGTAGAATGTTACTTTGAATGTGTTTGCATACTTCAGTGTGTGTGTGTTTTACAGTCATCCAGTTTAGATAAACTAATCTTATTTCTATTCCTACACCTTTTCATACTTTGTTGTGTGAAATATTTTACGTTTAGAGTTAAATAATGCAACATAACTGGGATAACAACCATTTTTTGAGTGTTTAAAAATCCCAATGCCTTGAGAAATCTAAAATTAAAAATAATCCAAAAGTTGGAAAAAAATACGAAGAGTTTGGAAATTTGAATTAATCTGATGATTATCTTTCCTTTCCCTATGTGAGACCTTGGTCTGTTCTCTACCAAGTCTCTGGTGGAGGCCAATGCGGAGCATGCAGTGGAAGTGAGGACTCAGGTTCAGCAGCCCGCTGATGAGAACTGGGATCCCAGCGGTTCGGCGCAGACGTGGCCCTGTGAAAGCAGCCGCTCGCACACCACCATTGCCAAATACGCTCAGTACCAGGCCTCCAGCTTCCAGGAGAGCCTGCAGGTAGACATTTTCCTTCATTACAAACACATGTACACACGTGCACACAGATGTTTTAATATGTAGTGGACATGGATATAATTAAAGGGGTTATTAATTGCAACTCTCATCTAAATGAAAAAAACATTTTACACAACACAAAACAGAAATGCTTGCTTTACAGACACTGAGCCTCATTCAAAAAACACTTTCTTCACATGGCAAAACACTCACATCATTATCATTTCATGTTTTTAATTTGCATATTTTGGCACAGTTGTTTGGAAAATTCTCACTCCGGCAGCGACCTCAGGGTTTTAGCGCAGGTCTCTGTCCAGTATCATCCTTCCATCATCATCATCTCCATGACTGTCTCACTTGACAGCCTCTCATATCGTCTTTTTTAGCATCTAACCTTATGTCTAACATGTTGTCTGTGTTTGAGTCTTCTTTTTGCTCTTTGGTAACAGTTTTATGAATGAAACCCACATACGGAGCAAAACAGGTAGCCTCATATGACCATTAGGGGCATTGAACATGCTAATGACCACAATGATAAGCAAATCTCACAAGTTTAGAATAAGAATACAAAAAATTATCTTGCTTAGGAACCGTATGGGATGTTAATGACCCCTAAGGTGTTGCTAGGGAGATGGAGTTATGCCTTATGAAAAACTTGGTTGCAAAACACATGAAAATATAAATGAATGGTCTTATTTTTTTTTTCTTTGTCAAGTGACCATGGTATAGTATGTCATAAAAACAGTTGTAGTATAGTATGCCATTGAAAATTATAGTATAGTAATGTCATAAAATGTCATACTATAGTATGTTATAAAGAAAGACACAAGTAATCACACTTGTCATAGTATTTACTAAAGTAACTCTTCAAGATGCATGTATGTTTATATTTATATATACTGTATATCGTCAGCTGTCACAATTGTATGGACTAATAACATCCACACATAATGTCGGAAAATAATGATGTACACGTAATCTTTGTCCAGGACTAAGCCTCGAAAGTGAACCATGTAATGACGCATCCATTTTTAGCTGTTGGCCAACCTGTCAGCAAAGCTCATGTAGATGTGTTATAGGAGGAGAAGGAGAGCGAGAACGAAGACGAAGGAGAGCAGTCTTCAGCAGATACAACAGCCGCCACCAAAGCTGCTCTGACATTAGCCAACATGAAAGGTGGTCCTGCCTCGACCGCCATGAAAGCCAATTCTGCTTCCATCTTCAACAAAGCCCAATCTGTTCAGGCCAACGGCACACCCAGGTTAGAACAAAACTGTGATCTGTCTGTATGAAGAATTCACTGTGTTAACAATACTCAACTCAGACGTTGTTCTTTTTCTCCAGCTCCGAGCAGAAAACAGGCGGAAAGGTCATTAAATTTGGGACCAATATCGATCTCTCTGACCCTAAAAGGTGGGATTATGTTTTTAAGTTCTGCTTCAAAATGAGCTCACTGAGGGTCCTTGTTGTTTCACATTACTTATCTTATGTTTTTATTAAGGTGGAAGCCCCAACTGCAGGAGCTGCTGAAGCTGCCAGCTTTTATGCGTGTGGAGTCCAGCAACAACATGCTCAGTCACGTCGGTCACACCATCCTGGGCATGAACACCGTCCAGCTCTACATGAAGGTGCCAGGCAGTCGCACGCCAGGTCAGTGTGTGTGTGTGTTTGACAACACAATTAGGCACTAGAAAACCTCTGATTGATGTTTCAAATGAAGGAAAGTTTTGACCGTTTGCACTTGTCATCAGGTCATCAAGAGAACAACAATTTCTGCTCCGTCAACATCAACATTGGGCCCGGTGACTGTGAGTGGTTCGCTGTCCACGAGCACTACTGGGACGCTATCAACAAATTTTGTGAGAAGTGAGTGAAGATGTTGTTTAACAACTAGGGCTGGCAATCGATTAAAATATTTAATTGTGATTAATCGCGTGATTGTCTATAGTTAATCGCGATCAATCGCACATTAATCACATATTTTTTTATCTGTTCAAAATGTACCTTAAAGGGAGGTTTGTCAAGTATTTGATATAAGTATCAACATGGGAGAAGGCAAATATGCTTGCTTTATGTAAATGTATGGATATATTAATTACTGGAAATCAATTAACAACACAAAACAATGGCAAATATTGTCCAGAAACCCTCACAGGTACTGCATTTAGCATAATAAAATATGCTCAAATCATAATATAGCAAACTCAAGCAATAGGCAACAACAGCTGTCAGTGTGTCAGTGTGCTGACTTGACTATGACTTGCCTCAAACTGCATGTGATTATCATAAAGTGGACATGTATGTAAAGGGGAGACTCGTGGGTACCCATAGAACCCATTTTCATTCACATATCTTGAGGTCAGAGGTCAAGGGACCCCTTCGAAAATGGCCATGACAATTGTTTCTCGCCAAAATTTAATATAAGTTTAGAGCATTATTTAGCCTCCTTGGCGACAAGCTAGTGTGACATGGTTGGTACCAATGGATTCCTTAGGTTTTCTAGTTTCATATGATGCCAGTATCTTCACTCCATCTTTAAGAATGAGCCCGCTACAACCTAAAAATGGCAAGTTGTGTTAATGTGTTACAGAAATTAATGCCGTTAAAATGAATTTGCATTTACTGCGTTATTACCGCGTTATCTTTGACAGCCCTGTTAATAACACATGTAGCTTCAGTATCTGTGCATGCTAAATCACATTGTTGCAAATTTTTTCCCTCAGGCATGGAGTAGACTACCTTACAGGGTCTTGGTGGCCAGTCCTGGAAGACCTCTACAGCTCCAACATCCCTGTGTACCGCTTCATTCAGAGGCCGGGAGACCTGGTGTGGATTAATGCAGGGACTGTGCACTGGGTCCAGGCGGTGGGCTGGTGCAACAACATCGCCTGGAATGTGGGCCCACTCAACTGTAAGTCACAGCGAGGACCAAAACTTAGGGGGAAAACAGCAGCTTAAAGCTTGACAGTCGTGTGTTGTTCTTTGTGTCAAATTACAACTTAAATATGGTGTTAAATATGCGACCTACTTTCAAGCTCAACACTGTTTTTTTTGCTCTCCCAGCGTACCAATATCAACTCGCCCTAGAACGCTATGAGTGGAACGAGGTGAAGAAGGTTAAGTCAATCGTTCCCATGATCCACGTTTCCTGGAATGTGGCGCGCACCATCAAGATCACCGACCAGGATACCTACAAGATGATCAAGTAAGATGTCTCTTTGTGCGTATCCGTGTGTGTGAGAAAAAGAGTGTTACATCTTTCACTATCCTCTCTCAGACACTGCCTGATGCAGTCCATCAAGCACATCCAGATTCTGAGAGAGCAGCTCTTGGCTGCGGGGAAGAAGATCTGCTACCAGAGTCGCGTGAAGGACGAGCCGGCCTACTACTGCAACGAGTGCGACGTGAGTCCCCTCTTCTCCTGTCTGTCCATACAGGAAATAGCACATTTGTGTTGTGGTGATGCATTACAAACATGATATGAACTGCAGTAACCAAAACTGTATCCGTGCAGGTGGAGGTGTATGACCTGTTGCTTGTGACCAGTGAGAACAGCACTAAGAAGAGCTACGTGGTGCACTGTGAGGACTGCGCCCGAGCTAAGAGCCCATCGCTGGCGGGAGTAGTGGTGCTGGAACAGTATCGGATGGAGGACCTGACTAGAACCTACGACACCTTCACACTGGTCAGTGTCACTTTCTGATCACTAACAGTAACGCCAGAGTAGTTTTGAGCGAGGTTTTGAGGCTAGATCAGGTACACACACGACTCCATATTGCATCATCCATATCTTTATCTTCTTTATCAATAATTGCCATTCTTCTACAGTGCAAAGGTGCAGGGCTGCAAGCAAAGTGAAAAAAATGTATCACATATCAGATATGCCAAAAACTCAGATAAGAATTTCTGTTTACATTACTCTTGACCCTTTTCCAAAGTAAACCATAAGATTTTAGATTGATTTCCCTTCTTTGAGTCACCCATTGGTCCAGTTCATGTCAATACAATATGAAAATCAGCTTGAAGCTTGCTTGTAATTGGTGATCCATTACAGTGAATATGCGTGTATTTGTTGTCCCAGTTTACATCGTTATTGCTGTGGACAGTTTTTGATAGGTGTAATCGTTCCTCCTGTCCATACCAGGCGGCAACCTGCATTCTTTCTAACGGCCAGCAGGGGGCGACTCCTCTAGTTGCAAAAAGAAGTCAGATTGTATAGAAGTCTATGAGAAAATGAGCCTACTTCTCACTTGATTTATTACCTCAGTTAACATTGTAAACATGAGTTTATGGTCTCAATCGTTAGTTTCAAGTCTTCTTCAATACAGCATGATGTTCATTTAGTGAATTATGGTCCCATTTAGAGTCAAATAGACCATAAAGCAGGGTATGCTTTAGGGTGTAGCTACCTTGTCATTGACAGGTTGCTACCACGGCGTTGTCCGGTCTGGGAGTCGCCTGAGTTTTCGTCTTACAACTTGGAGAGAGGCTTAAAGAGACGGGTGCTAAAACGGACAGACAGACAGTATAAGAAAAATGTCTTTTTTGAACATTAGAGACCACAACATACCACAGCCTGCTTCGCGTCGTGCCGAGCAACGCCCCTTAGCTGTGATATAATCACAACATATCACAGTCTGAAGTGAACTATTACTTTTATAAACGGTCAACAAGTATGGCAAAATGAAAGTTATAGACACATTACAATTTAACGTACAACAACACCGGCTAGTATTGTATAGATTTAATTTTTTGGCTCTTTATTTACATTATTTGTATGTTGTCATTTATTGTGCAACCACTGAGAAACTGTCCAGCGTCAGTTGGAGGACTTTGATAACTGCTTGTGCTAGGCTTGCCTCTTTTCGTTGGGAGAAGTTGTGTTGCTTGGCTTGGTGTTACCGCTTGCTTTTATATTCTGGGCAACATTGCAGAACCTCCGCTTTACATACCGCTGCATGTCGTTTAGCAGCTGGATTTTCTTCTAGAGATGTGCACGGCTCAATCCAGTCCTCCATAGACGCTAATGTTTCCATTTTTTAGCAGGTTTTGGCATCTAACCTTCTTACTTTGTATTTGTAACCTGTGCTGTGACCCTGTCTCTAAGCAACCATGAGTCTAACGTTTTTTTAACGTCTTTTTTCTCAGACATGTAGTGATACTGAAAGTGCAACGGTTAGACGCGTCATAGCAGTGGTATGTGGGTATTATATCACAGGTATTGCTTGATTTGAGTTACACGTTTTCTAACATCTAGAGTGATGCGTGGACATTTTTTACCACAAAATAAAATAAATACAGATAATGATAAATTACGGTAGGTATTTTGTGCATGTTTGTTTCCATATCATAAGTTCACTTTTTCAAAGTGGCCAGCTGAGCTCTGTCTCTTCCTCTTTTTCTCCCCCTTCAGGCTCCATCAACCCTTTCAAAGTGAGGACTCCTCCCTGGTGTCTTTCAGCCATAACCAAAACTCTAATGGCAGCACAAATGTTGTCTTAAAAGGCAATCTATTCCTGCAAACACTCTCTGAATCAGCCAATCACGTTTACTCAGTATTGTTTACATCACACAATAAGGTATGGATACTCAGCCAATCCAACTATAGCTCACTGTCTTCCCCATACCAGCTGCTGATTGGACGTGTGTTTTGAAATAGAATGACTAGAATGGTACTTCTTCATGAAAAGCATTTCAGATAATGTACAAAAGGGGAAAAAAAAAAAAAAAAAAAAAGGGAGCACTGCTAGCACTGAAAATCAGGTTATATGTTCAACGGACACTGCTGTGATTCAAAAGCGTCAAGTAGCCGGTTCTGTGTGTAAATTCAGGTACTTTTATGCAAATTCCGTAGAACTTTTTTACACCAATCTAGTTATTCTATATGTCCATGAATTTGCTGTGATTCTGTTGTACCAGCAGGGGAATCGCTTCACAGGAGAAGTAGCTGATTGTCACATTTGGCATCGTATTGGTTCCTGTTTTTTCTTTGGTATTCAGGTAAACTCTGACATTTGTAATTCCTGTCTGTATACTCTTTGAGGTGCTATTCCAATCTAATTTATTCCTGTTTAGATATTTAAAAAGTTTTACCAGCCTATAAGTACACCACATTGGCCTTGCAAACTGTATTTAGAAGGAGAGGTAATTAGAGGATTAAACACACAAATAAGGATTTATGTACGTATTAAGAAGAAAAAAAAAATAATAATCAAAAACTTTTGTCAGTTTCTCTAAAATACGGGTTTACTAGAGGACTAATATGGTTTCATTCTCAGTTGGAAAATTAAGTATGTTGATGGAAAATTCAATATTTTTTTTTTGTTTTTTCCAGCTAAATCAATGGTGCAGTTTCTATGATACACCCGGAAAACAGACAGTGTCGTTTTTTTATTGTTTTGGAATGGGAAAACAATCCCAGTTTTATACCTCTTTTGTTGTTATGTTATTGTTTTTTGTTTTTTTTTAGATGACAGAGAAAAATAAATAATTGTAAATTGTGAATGAATTTATGGGATACACAGTGGTGTGCATAGACGGGGTCCAGAGGAGGGAGGGGAGGGAGAAGTCACCATTGATGTTGGTGTCGATGAAGTGCCCGTCGCGGTCTGAAAAAAAGTAATACGTCCAAAGAGACACACAATCATAATCTTGAAATGCAAAAAGCCAACGAGGCCAAATAGATGACCAGACTGAATGGCACTTCAGTGTTTTTCATTTTGCCCCCAAACATCCGTCCTGATGAGAGTCCATGCACTGCCAGGTAGTTTAGTATACTGCATTTTTCCAGTTGAACATGTTGAAGAGCACACAAGTTGAGACATCACATGAAAGGCCCGGTCGTTGTTTTTAGTTTTTCCCCCAACATTTAGACAGCCCTTCAGATGCAATGATTTGGTCGCCTAAGTTAGACCTATTTTTTCATTCTCATCATTTGCATAGAGGTTCAGCATTACTGCTGTAAAAGCATAATAATGAAATCCCCACATATTTTTTAGCCCTGCCCTCGTTAGATCTGTGCACACCATTTACTGTACATACTGTATCTGTTTTCAGGTTTACTAAAAGACTTCTGTAGTTTTGTTCTTTAATCACAAACCTAATTTGTATATGGTCAAATTTGTCCACCTCAGTCATTTTTTGTTTTTTGGTTGTTGCTGTATTATAATACACCCTAAAAAAAAAATATCCTGTTTCACTCTAGTTTAAATTACTGCAATGGGAATTTCTTCCCACTTTTATACCTCCTTTTTGTTGTCAGTTTCTGTTTTTTGGATTACAGAGAAAAATTGTAAATTGTGACATTATTTATACTGTACATGGTTGTTTTCTTATATATTTATTGCATATCAAAGGTTACTTCACATGATAAGGGGCTACAAGGTATTTTAAAGATGTAGTATGGTCATAATGTGTGGATAGGGGAAGTGCAATCAGGGGGTGGTTTAATTTTCATGGTGCTAGACCCCTCCTTGCCTCGATGCCCCCTCATTAACAGCATATAATGAAATACAGTATGAACATATACAACTCAACTGGTTGGTGCTTAGAACCATTTCAACACAGTTTTGTGGTAACAGAAATGGAATGATGTCTTTGTACTGTATCTAAGAGATGAATTACAAGATCTTTTAAAAAACGTTTTTTCCATTGTATGAAATTCATAATCTTGTGAAGCATTAGTGGTTTTATGATGAGCATTAGCAGTAGTTGTAATTCTTGACACTTTTGCAGAGACTTTTAGGGATGTGACTTTTGATGATGTTGAGGTTTCGTTTGTATGTGTCTTGTCCTCATTATTAGTATTATTTGAAGGATGTAATGATGCTCTTTTTTTCCTCGACTTGTTTTGATTTATGCTGCACTTATTGTTTTCAAAAAGAACTCACATAGAAGAAAACCTGAGCCAGACCTGTCTTAAATCCCTCTGTGATTTTTCTGTGACATATTGTATTGTTGTTCAAGAAAATAAAAATGTTTTGATAAATTATTCAACAATGACTCTTTGCCTTTTGATTTCCTCTCTGTAGTGTCACCAGGCATGTTCTCCTCTCCGTATGTGTCCTACATGATATGCTTGATATGAGTTTCATCTGTTATCAGCTCTTGGGTAAGTAGATCGGATGTAAAGATGGAATGTGAGGAAACTTGGACGACTTGATAGGCATGATACTGTTGAGATGAACTCAATGTGAACATGTATATATTGAACTACTATCTTGCAACAATTATAGGCCATGAAGTACCAATGGCGAGTTTTCACTCATTTTGTGAAATATCTCAACTTGTACTTAAATTGTACTGTGACTTTTTTTAGTTGTTTTCTCTCCATCACCTAAAGTACTATGACTTTTTTTTTTATCAACATTTTTTTATACATTATACTATGACTTTTTCAACATATTATACTATGACCTTTTTTATTTTTTTCGACATATTATACTATGACTTTATTTCGACATACTATACCATGACTTTATTTCGACATACTATACCATGACTTTTTAAACTTTTTTTTCACATACTGACTTTTTTACAACATATCATACTATGACTTATTTATTTTTTCAACATACTATACTACAACTT